>BNCR01000327.1:0-45177 GCA_014656515.1 Oryzias celebensis
TGGACAGCTTGATCCCTCCAAAATCCCATCGACTTACATTGAGAAATAGACATTAATTACTCTCTCATTATTACTAAAATAAACATTCTTGCTCCAATCCATTTTTGTTAACATCTTGATAACCCTATTTATTCATGATATATATTTTTCTTTTTCAAAGTTAATAAAGTTATAAACTGACCAATCAGATGCCTCAGTAAACGCATGTGGTGCCCACTGGCCCAACCTTGAACATTTGATTGACAGATTCTCCCGAGCCATTTTGAGTGCAGAGTTTGTAGTTCGAAAAGTTCACTTATGATTGGCAACCATAGACCGTAGAAACAACGGTTCTATGAATCCCGGAAGACTGCCATAGTCCTCGTGCTTGAAGCACCGCCAGAGGCGGTCAGTCAAGGTGGTTGAAACATAACTCTGAATGATTACATGAACCCAGACATGGGGCCGGGATTACCGATGCTTTCGTAAAGCTCTTCACAATAAATAAACCTGGTCTCTGAAAATCATCCGTGCCTTCTGTGCATTGCAAATAAGATTTACAGTCGATGCTTCAATGTATCAATCGGGCTAACAACTTTTGGCGGTAGCTCCTCCTACAAGCGTTTTGGACTTCAAGATCATGTTCACGTTTTTGGACAAACATCAGGAAATTTGACCTGCATGGAACGAGAGGCGTCCTACACGAATCTTGCACTCGAATTATATTTAGTTTAACTGCAGCTCTAAAGCTATCTTAGCACGTTGGTTCGAGCAACAGAAAAAACACATTCACGTTCGTATTTACACGAATTATTACAGCATTTCCTTCAAAAGAAACATTTAGCTTTACTTACCAAATCAGGGCTGACGACAAGATGCCGCTTAGGAAAGCAATAACAATGAGACTGATGAAAAAACAAAGTTGTGGTGTCTTGAAGCTGGGCAAGAAAAGACCGCATCGCAGGAAAGAAAATGCAAAATTTCGTTAATCGTCGCATTCGGCAAGTCAAACATGGCCGACTGGGCTCAGGATGAGAAAACGAAAAGACCCTCCCACCAGAACGTGGTGACGTTGGTGACGTTTGAGCATTTAACACAAAAAAGATTTAAAAAATTGAGCACTACTTAGTTAAATTTGAATTAATCTTAACAGAGCTTAACATTTTATAGTAGAATCAACTACAAAAGGATATTTAAGTTGTGTAACCTTGATAGTTATGAGCCAATACAGCTGTTTGGGTTTACAGTGTGTCTCTTTTTGGGGGGAAAAACTAAGAAATCTCAGGTTGGCCCACATGAAGGAGAGATCCTCAATCCCAGACGGACAGGTGATGTGCTAGAACTATTAAAGAAAAGTGAGCTTAATTAATTCTACAACTACATGGTTGAATAACAAGTATATGTCTAAAAAACAAACACATATCGAGATAAACAGCTACAAGTTAAGATAACAGCTAAATATCTAAATAAACAACAACATGCTTGAATACTGAAGCAGATGGGCTTCATCCAGCTGGAGTTGCCAAAGACAGGAGCACAGATGATCCTCCTGGAATCATAAATCTGAATTGCACTGCACCAAACAAATAAAAACAAAGCATTGGCAGATGACAAATGATGTAGTGAAGATTGCAGGTGGAGGGGATTGGGATGGGTGAAGGATACAGACCCTGGTTTGGGTAATGGGGGGCAGAGGAGAATGATTAGGAGCGAGTAGAGCCAGTGGGGTAAACTTCATTACAGTCGGTGAGGTAGAGGAAATTCTAGGAACCACAAGCGGTCCTGCACTTTGTGAGTGAAGTGTTCTGCTTGGTTAGTAAGGCACTATGAGATCTTTAATATAGGATGGGGCCATACCATTCAAGGCCTTATAGGTTAGCAGGAGGATTTTGAACTTGATTCGAGATTCAACTGGGAGCCAGTGAAGTGAAACTAGAAAAAATATATATAATCAACTCAAGCATTTAAGGACAAATTCACCTCGTGTTTACTTTTAGGAGTACAGTTTTTGAATTCCAATTAAAGGCCTTCATAAACAGGATGAGTCCTAGAACTGAGCCCTGTGGGACTCCATGGCTAACTCAACTGCAATGGGAGGAATGTCCAGTTTCATGAAGAAACTGGTACCTATCAGATAAGTAGGATTTAAACCATTGAAGGGCAGATCCTCTGATCCATATGTCATGCTCTAGTCTCTGGATGATGTGGTCTGTAGTGTCAAAAGCTGCGCTAAGATCTAACAGGACCAGCATAGAGATTAGTTCCTTTTCTGTGGCCAGTAACAAGTCATTAGTCACTCTAACTAGTGCAGTTTCAGTGCTATGTTGAGGTCTGAACCCTGACTGAAAATCTTCAAAGCAGCTATTGTCCTGTAGGTGGCAGTATAGCTGTTTAACTACAACTCTTTCTAATATCTTTGAGATAAAGGGGAGATTTAATATTGGTCTATAGTTGGCCAGAATACCAGGAACCAAACTGGGCTTTTCCAGAAGAGGTTTAAAACTGCATGTTTAAAAGACTGTGGCACTAAACCAGTTTCTAGAGAGGTATTGACAATAGTTCAAATTGATTCATTACTTAGGGGGAAGCTTTCTTTAAAAAGAACAGGGGAGAAAGAATCACGAGAGTGATTTCTGCGTGTTCCTCATGCAGGTGTTTTTTTTTGCAATCTAGTATTAACAAAAATAGGAAACATTTAAACTCATTCCCTGAGCAAGTGTCACATTTGGTCAAATAGATCACAAACCCACAAAATAAATGTATAAATACAATATATCAAAGTTGCTGATATATAATAATCATTATATACTCCCATTGCAAATAAAACTGCAGATTTCATTCCAAAGTAACTCTAAACTAACCATTACATGTTTTATTACAATATTCCAGACAAAAACATTCATATTTGGTCATCATTACCTCAGAACAGGGGAGAAAGAATCAAGAGACTGATTTCTGCTTGTTCTTCATGCAGGTGTTTATTACGGAAGCGCAGAGCTGCCACTCAGTAGAAAAAAAAAAAACCCATGCATATCACGTTATAACGTGAAAACTATATTGTTCTAACAATATAACTTTCATGTTTTTACAATATAATTTTCACGTTTAAACAATATACGTGTTTATCATGTTATAACAAAAAACTTTTCATGTTCTTACAATAAAAATATTATATTGTTCGAACAATATAGTTTATTGTACAAACGTGAAAATAATATTGTTCGAACAATAAAGTTTATTGTAAAAACGTGAACATTTTATTGTTCGAACAATAAAGTTTATTGTACAAACGTGAACATTTTATTGTTCGAATAATAAACGACGACGGCAGATTAACAACTCAGACAATGTCTAGTTTCTCTGAGCTGATTAAGTTTTATTTCATGCTTGGATTGAAGCATGGGGAGATTATAGAAATAAGCATGCGTACACTGAGAAGGAGACTAAAAGGCATGGGACTGTACAGGAGGAAGAATGAGTCTGATCCCATTGAGGTGGCGGCGTTTCTCATCAATCAACTGGAAGGATACGGGAGGCTCCATGGATACAAACTACACCACCTGACCTGCATTCAGGCAGGTTATGTCGTCACACAGAGTACTGTGAGACATTTATTGAAATATTTGGACCCTTATGGGGTTGAACGAAGACGCAGAAATCGCCTGATGCGACGCATGTATGTTAATCCTGGACCAAATTTCATGTGGCATGTTGACTCCTATGACAAACTAAAGCCGTTTGGAATCTGCATAAATGGAGCTATTGATGGGTTTTCAAGGGTTATGATTTGGCTTCATGCCTATTCAACAAACAATGATCCCAAAGTCATCGCTGGTTATTTCATCGCAGAAGTTGAAAAGAGGATGGGGACACCTGCCAGGATCCGCTGTGATTTGGGAACAGAAAATGTCACAGTAGGAGAGATGCAAAGATTCTTGCGATGGACTGTGAATCAAAATGTCAGTAATTGTTTTATTACTGGGTCCAGCAATCATAATCAACGCATTGAAAGTTGGTGGAGCTTTCTGAGACGACATCATGCTCAGCACTGGATAAATCGTTTTCAGGAACTAAAGGACAGTGACTCTTTCTCCGGATCCTTCCTGGACAAGCAGCTCATATTGTTTACTTGCCTGAACGTCATTGAGGTATTTCACCACATTTATATCCATGAATTAGATCAGTGTTCATTAGTGTTTGCATGCTTATTAGAATCAGTTTCTTGCCAAATGTGTGAAAAAATTCACATTAGGAAATTGCTTTGGTACTTTGTGTAAACACAAGACAAACACTTCCAAGGTAACTATGAATAATAATAAAAAATAGCACGAGATAAATAGATTGATATATGCACAAGTGCAGGTATGAACAGTGTAAAATCAGACAGGTATAAAAACACAGCACAGGATCATGTGACAGAGCTTTAACACCCACCTAACACTCTTAACTGCTAACACCCACCATGCACACAGTCTATCATCATGTTGAGGTAATGAACCATGCACATACTGACCAAAATAATGAATGTTAAAAATATATGTTGCAGGATAACCACAGATTCCTATCATTACATTTCTATCCTTTGTTACATGTCACACTGTTAGTCTTGTTTAATCTTATTCTTCTGACCGTCACTATGTGGTGATTCTGGATAACTTATCATCTATAAGAAATGTGTGCTTTATGTGATAGTGAGTTTTTTGCAAATATTTTACAGAACGAGCTACAGCAAGTTGCACATTTGTGGAACACCCATATTGTCCGCAGAAGCAGAAATGCAGTTGCTCCAAGTGGACGTCCAATTCTCATGTACAGCATCCCTCATCTTTTTGGAGGACAGGATCATCTGAAAGAAGTTCCTCAGGAGGCAGTGGAAATTTGTAAGGAAGAGTGCCAACAGAGAGGACCCTATACCTGTGATGAAACAGTTTTCAGCTTGTGTTGTCTCATAATGTCAGAGAACTCCTTACTTCCACCAAGCACAGCAGATGAATCTGTTGAACTCTATCTCTTCTTGAGAGCCTACATACTTAAGGATTTATGAACTTATTGGATTTGTGAACTTATGAACTTGATTTGACATTGGAAATTTTGACTGAAATATTTTTGGACAAATATTGTATATTGTTGGTTAATTATAGAAAGTAAAACAAGTTATATTTTTTCTTCAATTACAGAAAATGTATGTCTAACTATGTGTAGTCAAATCTATCTACTCCATCACAAACAATCGAAATGAAAAACGTTCTTGATATTAACAGGCCTACATGCTGTGCCCCAACTCTGAATACAGTTGCCCTGCGCTAATTTTTCATTCTAACCAGAGATTTTTTTACTGCAGTGAAATAGTCAAATCTTTAAGAATGTGATTGATTTTTTTTTAAATAAAGAAGTGATAAGTCATTTATTAAAGTTATAGGTCTTACAATGAAAGTGAAAACTACTTAGGGCTGTTTGCGTGGATCTTTTTGCAAAAATTCTTAATTACATTTTTCCCCACTAATATATTTGGACAGGCATTTAAGGGAAAAAATGCTGTTTCTTCATAGAGAAGAAATCTGTTTTGACATCAAAATTAGAACTTTGGAGTAAATGGTTCAATAATAAAAATGCATTCAAATTAGATCAGCAGAAAGAAAACAGATACCACCTTCTGGCTTTTCATAGCAGATTTTTTTCTAGTGTCAACATCTGCAGCTTATCTGTTTTGTTGTATTTTTTTTAACTGCTTAAAGAACACCTTCACAGAATTTTTTTGCCACTGTTTTACATTTAGCAGCAGATATTCTGCAACTGCAATAGATCCTTGAACAGTTTCTTGTGAATTTGTAATTTAAAAAAATAAGAAATATGTAACAATAAATAAATTCTCTTAGATATTAACTTCTCTTTTATTTGTACGCAACAAGAAAAAAACATGAACTTTCGTTAAATGTTACATTAAATACTTTATATGCCAGTGTACAGTATATTTTATTCCAATTAACCATTTTATCCATCAACACACTGATATCCAAATATCATAATAATTTTCTCAAAACATGTTCTCCAACAAATGACTAGTGCAAAGGGGAAAAAGGACACTTAAAAAAAATACTAACTAAACATTGAATTCTTAAAAAAAATACTTTACAGACTTCTTGTGTCCTAAAAGATTTGTAAAAGACTTCTCTGTAACAGGCTGATATTTTATTATACCCTGTAATTATAAACACAGCTGGGTGCAAAAAAATTGAACAGATTAGACATTCAAGCCATTAAACTGTGAATAATTAAACTTTTAAGTGAAATTTGTCATTATAGCAAAAAAAATGTAATTTTTTGAAAGGAAAATCAAATCTATTCAAGAGTCTGTTTTGGGTCACTAGTGAATTACAGCCCTGAAATTGAAACAGTTTGTTTCTTTTTTTGATACATAGTCTTCAATTTGTTAGATGATCTCACAGATGATTTAGCTGATCAATATTCCTTCAACTCCTTCAGTCAAGATGGACTTCAATCAAGCTATGCTGAATTCATAGGAGCTTTTAGCAGCCAAAACATTGTCCAGTTCATTTCGTAGCTCTAGGTAGGAAGTGTATGTCCATGGTAGTTCAAGAAGAGGGCCACATGTGTGTGCCACAGGTCGTCGCGCCAGTCCATCCACATGAGTGAACAGAACATCAACCTTGTCAACACAGATGACATCTGACCCTGTGAGAAACCTGAACATCCTTCTGAGGCCTATTTCATCAAGTCCTCTGATGTACTGTTGAAGAAATCTGAAGCTCTGTTTCTCTGCTGGAGAACTGGGAGATGCAGTTAGCAACTTCAACAGCTTTCTTGTTGTTGGTTTTTTATCCTCATACATTTGTAGGACATGTTGTGGACTTTGAAAGGCTTCTTTTAGGAAGTGACTTGCAACAAAGGACATTTTCTCTGCAGCATATGCTGGTTTTTGGATCAACTGTTTGTGTGCAACTTTCAGAAGAATTCCTTTTAAGTTTTCTTTGCTTGGAAGCACTGATACATCAAGGCGGTCCATCAGATCAAGCAGTTCATCTGAGTCTTCATCTGAAAGATCTTCATTTAGAGCCCTTGTAATCAGATCCCTATCTGACTGGGTCATGTAAAAAAGAAGACTTTCAAACAGCATATCATCTGAAATCTGGTTTTCACCAAAGATGAGTGCCACTGTGAAAACAGGGGCAAGGCGACAAGGGAAATATCCATGGTCCTGAAATCCCTTCACTAAAATTCTACCCATGGATTGCCATTCTTCTTCCTGCCATTTAGGAGACAGTGATGGCACCCTGAACTCCTCTCCTTCAGCTGTGTTGTCAATAATCTCTGACCAAAATGCAGCATACACATCCCTTGATACACCATCTGCATCAGCTCCTCTTTCATCAATGTAGGTGTATTTTAGAGAGTGTCTGAGGAGTGCTGGATCTTTGAACTGGGTGATCATCTCTTCCAGAATATTAACCCTGTGAAGTTTGATGGTCACACAGACAACATATGATCCTGCAGAGCTTGAACCTTCATGGCTTAAAGTTGAATCTGAAAAACTGACTTCTGTGTTTGTTGGAGGAAGGGTAATGGATGTGATGACCAGATCATCTCCTTCAAGCAAAAGGTATGGTTCATCAATTAGAGTGCCATCAAGTTGAGACGCCAGAGGTTCTCCGTGGTAGGGGCCAATCATCACTTCAGATGTGTCTGATAATGTGTCTTCATTAGAATTCCTAAAACCCGACGACAAGTTCACAACAGCATGAACAGTTTCCTCATTTCCTTGATGTGGGACAGTCAGTTGTGTAGCATTATTTATGCATGCTTTCCCTCCGTCATCTTCTTCATCTTCATCACTACAACATCTTGTGCACAAGTAAAATCTTAGAATTCCCATTTTTAGTACTGAGTAGAGTTCTCCAATTGTGACATTGTCATCAAACACAGCCTCTTCCTGATAGTCTAATATATCCTGACTGAAGACCTCCCATCTTCCAAATTTGCTTTTACCATTTGGAAAGAAAAGATCCTTAGCATACAGTAAAATGTCAGCCTTTTTGGTGTCTTTGGGTACATCTAAGGTCCTTGTTCCTCCACCTCTGCGCTTTCTCACTTGTTTACCTTCATGGATCCACCCTATCTCAATTTTGCGAGTCCTTTTCTGAGCCCATTTGTTGTTATTTGCATATTTTCTTTTCCTCTTTGAAGTAAATGTCTCCTCATGATCAGGAGACTTATTTTCATTGATGCCCATTTTCTCCTTCAGTTTTTCAAGTAATGAGGATTTTTTAGATTCCTTAATACTTGCACCATTGTTTTCTAAGCAGAACCGTCTTGCAGCGATGCGATCACAGTATTGTGGAATGTAAGTAGACAGGGTCTTATCATCCATCAAATCAATCACAGTGGCATCGATCTGTAATAAAAACAGAAATTACATCAGAAGAGCACAAGAAAAATCAGCAGTGACATCACATAATTGAATATTTTAATAATAAAAATCACTTTAAAACTATGTACTTTTCACATGTGTTTTAACTGTTTATTGTGTGCTTTTATATTATATCATTTGGCAGCCTTCAAAAAGTAACATTTACTTGTATACCCTCTGTGCCAGCAACATTAATTAAATGCTCCTTCTTATTATGGCCCGCAGCAGCAGGGGTCCTGTCTGCAAGGACCATATTGTTTTTGCTTTAACCCAAAAAACGCAAAAGCCCTTTAAAAGGCCTCAATCCAAGGGCCTAAGCTTTAACAGACCTGACCAGTGTGTAGTACAAGACAAGATACACAAAAGGACGCACTAAATCCTAGGCGCAAAAACTTCTATATTGTTTCTGCTTTGTTTATTATTATTATTATTATTATGGCCCGCAGCAGCAGGGGTCCTGTCTGCAAGGACCATATTGTTTTTGCTTTAACCCAAAAAACGAAAAAGCCCTTTAAAAGGCCTCAATCCAAGGGCCTAAGCTTTAACAGACCTGACCAGTGTGTAGTACAAGACAAGATACACAAAAGGACACACTTAATCCTATACGCAAAAACTTCTATATTGTTTCTGCTTTGTTTATTATGGCCCGCAGCAGCAGGGTCCTGTCTGCAAGGACCATATTATATTTGCTCGGACCAAAAAACAAAAAAGCCCTTTAAAAGGCCTCAATCCAAGGGCCTAAGCTTTAACAGACCTGACCAGTGTGTAGTAGAAGACAAAACACACAAAAAGACACACACAGGCCTAGTCGCAAAAAAGCTTCTATATTGTTTTTGCTTTGTTTATTATTATGGCCCGCAGCAGCAGGGGTCCTGTCTGCAAGGACCATATTGTTTTTACACGTACGAAACGACCCAAAAACATACAAAAAGCCTTTGACCGACCTCAAGGAACAGGCCTTTGTGTACCCAGACCTGACCAGTGTGTAGTACAAAAAAAAGCGCACGAACCCACACAGCCCCATAGACGCAAATGTTTCTATATTGTATCTGCTTTGTTTATTATTATTATGGCCCGCAGCAGCAGGGGTCCTGTCTGCAAGGACCATATTGTTTTTACACGTACGAAACGACCCAAAAACATACAAAAAGCCTTTGACCGACCTCAAGGAACAGGCCTTTGTGTACCCAGACCTGACCAGTGTGTAGTACAAAAAAAAGCGCACGAACCCACACAGCCCCATAGACGCAAATGTTTCTATATTGTATCTGCTTTGTTTATTATTATTATGGCCCGCAGCAGCAGGGGTCCTGTCTGCAAGGACCATATTGTTTTTGCTTTAACCCAAAAAACGAAAAAGCCCTTTAAAAGGCCTCAATCCAAGGGCCTAAGCTTTAACAGACCTGACCAGTGTGTAGTACAAGACAAGATACACAAAAGGACGCACTTAATCCTAGACGCAAAAACTTCTATATTGTTTCTGCTTTGTTTATTATTATGGCCCGCAGCAGCAGGGGTCCTGTCTGCAAGGACCATATTGTTTTTGCTTTAACCCAAAAAACGAAAAAGCCCTTTAAAAGGCCTCAATCCAAGGGCCTAAGCTTTAACAGACCTGACCAGTGTGTAGTACAAGACAAAATACACAAAAGGACCCACTAAATCCTAGACGCAAAAACTTCTATATTGTTTCTGCTTTGTTTATTATTATGGCCCGCAGCAGCAGGGTCCTGTCTGCAAGGACCATATTGTTTTTGCTTTAACCCAAAAAACGCAAAAGCCCTTTAAAAGGCCTCAATCCAAGGGCCTAAGCTTTAACAGACCTGACCAGTGTGTAGTACAAGACAAGATACACAAAAGGACGCACTTAATCCTAGACGCAAAAACTTCTATATTGTTTCTGCTTTGTTTATTATGGCCCGCAGCAGCAGGGTCCTGTCTGCAAGGACCATATTGTTTTTGCTTTAACCCAAAAAACGCAAAAGCCCTTTAAAAGGCCTCAATCCAAGGGCCTAAGCTTTAACAGACCTGACCAGTGTGTAGTACAAGACAAGATACACAAAAGGACACACTTAATCCTAGACGCAAAAACTTCTATATTGTTTCTGCTTTGTTTATTATTATGGCCCGCAGCAGCAGGGTCCTGTCTGCAAGGACCATATTGTTTTTGCTTTAACCCAAAAAACGCAAAAGCCCTTTAAAAGGCCTCAATCCAAGGGCCTAAGCTTTAACAGACCTGACCAGTGTGTAGTACAAGACAAGATACACAAAAGGACGCACTTAATCCTAGACGCAAAAACTTCTATATTGTTTCTGCTTTGTTTATTATTATTATGGCCCGCAGCAGCAGGGTCCTGTCTGCAAGGACCATATTGTTTTTGCTTTAACCCAAAAAACGCAAAAGCCCTTTAAAAGGCCTCAATCCAAGGGCCTAAGCTTTAACAGACCTGACCAGTGTGTAGTACAAGACAAGATACACAAAAGGACACACTTAATCCTAGACGCAAAAACTTCTATATTGTTTCTGCTTTGTTTATTATTATGGCCCGCAGCAGCAGGGTCCTGTCTGCAAGGACCATATTGTTTTTGCTTTAACCCAAAAAACGCAAAAGCCCTTTAAAAGGCCTCAATCCAAGGGCCTAAGCTTTAACAGACCTGACCAGTGTGTAGTACAAGACAAAATACACAAAAGGACCCACTAAATCCTAGACGCAAAAACTTCTATATTGTTTCTGCTTTGTTTATTATTATTCTTCCGCTTTCTAACGGATCCGGAGATCGTAAATTTGACCCCCTGAACATACCCGAAAACTCACCAAAATTTCCACACACCTAGATAAAATTGAAAAATAATTTTTTTTGAAGTGAACGAACCCCCCCCCAAGACGATGACATCACGGCGAGCGATACCGCCAAAAAAATGAATGGGGCCGAAAACGTGCATGGGGCCAAAAAAAAAAATTTCAGAATATGCACACGAAACCAAAACACACGTGTCGGGGGTATCCAGGAGAGCTTTTGAAATCATTATGGGGGGGCCGCACGACCCACGCCTTGGCGGCAATTTTGTGGCGAAGTGCGAGATTTGGCGATTTTCACGTTTTTCCACAATATGGGAAAACGACACTTTGGTTGTTCCGATTTTTACGAAACTTCACACACATCCCGCCAGCCGGAGTCTACAATCACCACAGAAGTTTCATCGACCTTTGACCTCGGGAAGTGGCCGCCATCTTGAATTTTTCAAAAAAAGCACGTTTAGTACAAGCTACAAACGAAAACTCGTCCTAGGGATTTTCATCAATCGTCTTGTAACTTCACGAGCATCAATGGCCGGGAACTGTGGACAAAATGTTGGAATTAGAAGTTGTAGAATTTGAATGGCGTGCGCGTGGCGAGCTCACAACCGCCACGGTTTTAGCTAGCTTGCGCACGTTTTAGCGAAATATCTCGAAACGCATATCCACGCGTGCGGTACGCCAGGCTGAATGTGGCAATGTAACTTTTGAAACTATAATGTAAAAATTGAGGCCAGGGGAAGCGAAAAAACCGACGCAAAAAAAAGCGCCGACTCGGCGAAAAACGATTTTTTTGGAAATTTTTTTTTAGAATTGACGAACGAAACCAATGTAAATTTATCGGGGATATCCAAACGAAGATTTAAAATTATTACGCGATGACCACCCGACTCACTCCTTGGCGGCCATTTTGTTTCAAAATCTGACAATTGGCGATTTTCAACTACATCAAAAGTGACCTTTTGTTTTGGCGATCTTAACGAAATTTCGTCCACAGGGTGCTAGCGCAAGTCTACACTGACATGCAGAGTTTCGTTGACCTTTGACCTTCGGAAGGGGCCGCCATCTTGAATTTACAAAAAAAAGCTAGTTTAGCACTAGCTTCAAACGAAAACTCGTCCTTGGAATTTTTATTGATCGTCTGGTAACTACTTGGGCATCAAGAGGAAGCAATTGCGAACAAAATGTTGGAATTAGAAGTTGTAGATTTTAAATGGCGTGCGCATGGCAACCTTGCAAAAGTGGCGCAGTCTTTATACTCGGCCAATTTTTGATGGATTCTTGTGAAAATTCAATATGTTGAGCCCAGACCAGAACTGGACATGATATAATAGAACCGGATACGAATATATTAAAAATGTGGGCGTGGCTAGCGAATAACCTTCGTTGCTAAGGGGTTTTAAGGGTTAACGTTTTCCGATTTGTCTGAAACTGACGTCTATCTGTTCGGTGTCACGGGGCGATCAAAACCTAAAATGGTTGCTATGGCGATTAAACCAACAGAAAAGCCGCCATTTTGAAAAAAGTGCTTTTTTTTCCCATTAATTTCTTATATAGAGTATAATGGGGTTCTTTGAGGGCAGTTTCTGGGTTAAGGCAATGTATTAGCAACATGCTAACTTTTTCCACTACATTGACTTATAATGGGTTTTTTTGGGCTAATTCTAAGTTAAGCTAACGTTTTAGCAATATGCTAACTTTTTTAGCTAATTTGGCTTATAATGGGGTTTTTTGGGCTAATTCTGAGTTAAGCTAACGTTTTAGCAATATGCTAACTTTTTTCGCTAATTTGGCTAATAATGGGGTTTTTTGGGCTAATTCTGAGTTAAGCTAGCGTTTTAGCAATATGCTAACTTTTTTCGCTAATTTGGCTAATAATGAGGTTTTTGGGCTAATTCTGAGTTAAGCTAACGTTTTAGCAATATGCTAACTTTTTTTAGCTAATTTGGCTAATAATGGGGTTTTTTGGGCTAATTCTGAGTTAAGCTAACGTTTTAGCAATATGCTAACTTTTTTAGCTAATTTGGCTAATAATGGGGTTTTTTGGGCTAATTCTGAGTTAAGCTAACGTTTTAGCAATATGCTAACTTTTTTCGCTAATTTGGCTAATAATGGGGTTTTTTGGGCTAATTCTGAGTTAGGCTAACGTTTTAGCAATATGCTAACTTTTTTCGCTAATTTGGCTAATAAAAGGGGGTTTTTGGGCTAATTCTGAGTTAAGCTAACGTTTTAGCAGTATGCTAACATTTTTCGCTAAATTGGCTAATAGTGGGGTTTTTTGGGCTAATTCTGAGTTAAGCTAACGTTTTAGCAATATGCTAACTTTTTTCGCTAATTTGGCTTATAATGGGGTTTTTTGGGCTAAAAGTGTGATAGGGTCAATCGTGCACTTTGGGGGCGGTGGGAGGGGGCTCATAGGTGGGCGGTAGGGGCAAGAGTGGTGCGTAGAGGAGGGCGGCAAGGGCGGCGGAGGCGTGAAGAGGCCAGGGCTAGGGCGGCGGAGGTGCGAGGAGGCCAGGGCTAGGGCGGCGGTGGCGTGTAGAGGCCAGGGCTAGGGCGACGGGTAGCGCCTGCGGGCCATCCAACGCCGCTTGCGGCTTTAATTATGGCCCGCAGCAGCAGGGGTCCTGTCTGCAAGGACCATATTGTTTTTGCTTTAACCCAAAAAACGAAAAAGCCCTTTAAAAGGCCTCAATCCAAGGGCCTAAGCTTTAACAGACCTGACCAGTGTGTAGTACAAGACAAGATACACAAAAGGACACACTTAATCCTAGACGCAAAAACTTCTATATTGTTTCTGCTTTGTTTATTATTATTATTATTATTATTCCGGGTTTTAACGCCACCTGTTTGCCTAAATTTGACCCCCTGAACATACCCGAAAACTCACCAAAATTTCCACAAACCTGGGGAAAATTGTAAAATAATTTTTTTTAAAGTGAACCAGACCCCCCCCACAACGATGACATCACGGCGTGCGATCCCGCGAAAAAAATGAATGGGCCGAAATTTGTTTAAGGAGCAAAAAAAAAAAATTTTGAAATACGCACACGAAACCAAAACACACGTGTCGGGGGTATCCAGGAGAGCTTTTGAAATCATTATGGGGGGGCCGCACGACCCACGCCTTGGCGGCCATTTTGTGGCGAAGTGCGAGATTTGGCGATTTTCACGTTTTTCCACAATATGGGAAAACAACACTTTGGTTGTTCCGATTTTTACGAAACTTCACACACATCCCGCCAGCCGGAGTCTACAATCACCACAGAAGTTTCATTGACCTTTGACCTTGGGAACTGGCCGCCATCTTGAATTTTTCAAAAAAAGCACGTTTAGTACAAGCTACAAACGAAAACTCGTCCTAGGGATTTTCATCAATCGTCTTGTAACTTCACGAGCATCAATGGCCGGGAACTGTGGACAAAATGTTGGAATTAGAAGTTGTAGAATTTGAATGGCGTGCGCGTGGCGAGCTCGCAACCGCCACGGTTTTAGCTAGCTTGCGCATGTTTTAGCGAAATATCACAAAACGCATATCCACGCGTGCGGTACGCCAGGCTGAACGTGGCAATGTAACTTTTGAAACTATAATGTAAAAATTGAGGCCAGGGGAAGCGAAAAACCGACGCAAAAAAAAAGCGCCGACTCGGCGAAAAACGATTTTTTCGGAATTTTTTTTTTAGAATTGACGAACGAAACCTACATAACTTTATCGGGGATATCCAAACGAAGATTTAAAATTATTACGCGATGACCACCCGACTCACTCCTTGGCGGCCATTTTGTTTCAAAATCTGACAATTGGCAATTTTCAACTACATCAAAAGTGACCTTTTGTTTTGGCGATCTTAACGAAATTTCGTCCAAAGGGTGCTAGCGCAAGTCTACACTGACATGTAGAGTTTCGTTGACCTTTGACCTTCGGAAGGGGCCGCCATCTTGAATTTACAAAAAAAAGCTAGTTTAGCACTAGCTTCAAACGAAAACTCGTCCTTGGAATTTTTATCGATCGTCTTGTAACTACTTGGGCATCAAGAGGAAGCAATTGCGAACAAAATGTTGGAATTAGAAGTTGTAGATTTTAAATGGCGTGCGCGTGACAACCTTGCAAAAGTGGCGCAGTCTTTATACTCGGCCAATTTTTGATGGATTCTTGTGAAAATTCAATATGTTGAGCCCAGACCAGAACTGGACATGATATAATAGAACCGGATACGAATATATTAAAAATGTGGGCGTGGCTAGCTAATAACCTTCGTTGCTAAGGGGTTTTAAGGGTTAACGTTTTCCTATTTGTCTGAAACTGACGTCTATCTGTTCGGTGTCACGGGGTGATCAAAACCTAAAATGGTTGCTATGGCGATTAAACCAACAGAAAAGCCGCCATTTTGAAAAAAGTGCTTTTTTTTCCCATCAATTCTTATATAGAGCATAATGGGCTTCTTTGAGGGCAGTTTCTGGGTTAAGGCAATGTATTAGCAACATGCTAACTTTTTCCACTACATTGACTTATAATGGGGTTTTTTGGGCTGATTCTGAGTTAAGCTAACATTTTAGCAATATGCTAACTTTTTTCGCTAATTTGGCTTATAATGGGGTTTTTTGGGCTAATTCTGAGTTAAGCTAACGTATTAGCAATATGCTAACTTTTTTCGCTAATTTGGCTAATAATGGGGTTTTTTGGGCTAATTCTGAGTTAAGCTAACGTTTTAGCAATATGCTAACTTTTTTCGCTAATTTGGCTAATAATGGGGTTTTTTGGGCTAATTCTGAGTTAAGCTAACGTTTTAGCATATGCTAACTTTTTTCGCTAATTTGGCTAATAATGGGGTTTTTTGGGCTAATTCTGAGTTAAGCTAACGTTTTAGCAATATGCTAACTTTTTTCGCTAATTTGGCTAATAATGGGGTTTTTTGGGCTAATTCTGAGTTAAGCTAACGTTTTAGCAATATGCTAACTTTTTTCGCTAATTTGGCTAATAATGGGGTTTTTTGGGCTAATTCTGAGTTAAGCTAACGTTTTAGCAATATGCTAACTTTTTTCGCTAATTTGGCTAATAATGGGGTTTTTTGGGCTAATTCTGAGTTAAGCTAACGTTTTAGCAATATGCTAACTTTTTTCGCTAATTTGGCTAATAATGGGGTTTTTTGGGCTAATTCTGAGTTAAGCTAACGTTTTAGCAATATGCTAACTTTTTTCGCTAATTTGGCTAATAATGGGGTTTTTTGGGCAAATTCTGAGTTAAGCTAACGTTTTAGCTATATGCTAACTTTTTTCGCTAATTTGGCTAATAATGGGGTTTTTTGGGCTAATTCTGAGTTAAGCTAACGTTTTAGCTATATGCTAACTTTTTCGCTAATTTGGCTTATAATGGGGTTTTTTGGGTTAAAAGTGTGATAGGGTCAATGCAGCACTGCGGGGTCGGGGGGAGGGGGCTCAGAGGTGGGCGGTAAGGGCAAGAGTGGTGCGTAGAAGAGGGCAGCAAGGGCGGCGGAGGTGCGAAGAGGCCAGGGCTAGGGCGGCGGTGGCGTGTAGAAGCCAGGGCTAGGGCGACGGGTAGCGCCTGCGGGCCATCCAACGCCGCTTGCGGCTTTAATTATTATTATTATTTGTCTTATTTCTAACGGCGTCTTTGAGCGAAAATTACACCCCCGCCACATACCCGAAAACTCACCAAAATTTCCACAAACCTGGGGAAAATTGAAAATGAATTTTCGGCATAGTGCCCGACACCCCCCCAACACGATGACATCACGGCGTGCGATACCGCCAAAAAAATGAATGGGCCGAAAACTGTTTATGGGGCCAAAAAAAAAAATTTTGAAATACGCACACGAAACCAAAACACACGTGTCGGGGGTATCCAGGAGAGCTTTTGAAATCATTATGGGGGGGCCGCACGACCCACGCCTTGGCGGCCATTTTGTGGCGAAGTGCGAGATTTGGCGATTTTCACGTTTTTCCGCAGAATGGGAAACCGACACTTTGGTTCTTCCGATTTTTACGAAACTTCACACACATCCCGCCAGCCGGAGTCTTCAATCACCACAGAAGTTTCATCGACCTTTGACCTCGGAAAAAGGCCGCCATCTTGAATTTTTCAAAAAAAGCACGTTTAGTACAAGCTTCAAACGAAAACTCGTCCTAGGGATTTTCTTCAATCGTCTTGTAACTTCACGAGCATCAATGGCCGGGAACTGTGGACAAAATGTTGGAATTAGAAGTTGTAGAATATGAATGGCGTGCGCGTGGCGAGCTCGCAACCGCCACGGTTTTAGCTAGCTTGCGCATGTTTTAGCGAAATATCACAAAACGCATATCCACGCGTGCGGTACGCCAGGCTGAATGTGGCAATGTAACTTTTGAAACTATAATGTAAAAATTGAGGCCAGGGGAAGCGAAAAACCGACGCAAAAAAAAGCGCCGACTCGGCGAAAAACGATTTTTTCGGAATTTTTTTTTTAGAATTGACGAACGAAACCTACGTAACTTTATCGGGGATATCCAAACGAAGTTTTGAAATTATTACGTGATTGCCACACGACCACCGGTTTGGCGGCCATTTTGTTTCAAAATCGGACATTCCGCGATATTTACGTACGTGAAAACCGACCTTTCGTTGTCACAATTTAAACGAAATTTCACACACATGCAGCTAGCGCCAGTCTACGATGACCCAAGAAGTATCGTTTCGGTTTGACCTTGGGAAGAGGCCGCCATCTTGAATTTTCAAAAAAATCGTTTTTACTCCTAGCTAAATGAAAAATTCAGCCCAAGGGTTTTTTTTCCCGATCTTCTTCAAACTTTAATAGCATCATCGGGAGGAAATTTGTGAAAATTTGGTACCAATAGTAACTCTGTATCTCAAACGGTGTGCGCGTAGCTAGCTCGCAAAAGTGGCGCAGTCTTTATACTCGGCCATTTTTTGACAGATTCTTGTGAAAATTTAATATGTTGACCTCTGACCAGAACTGGACATGACATAATAGGAGCGAATACGAATACATTAGGAAAGTGGGCGTGGCTAGCGAATAACCTTTGTTGCTAAGGGGTTTCAAAGGTTTACTTTTTCCGATCTGTCCGAAACTGACGTCTATCTGTTCGGTGTCACGGGGCGATCGAAACATAAAATGGTTGCTAAGGCGATAAAACCAACAGAAAAGCCGCCATTTTGAAAAAAAGTCCTTTTTTAGTCATCATTTTCTTACATAGAGCATAATGGGCTTTTTGGGGGCAGTTTCTGAGTTGAGTCAATGTAATAGTACATGCTAACTTTTTCCACTAAGTTGAAGTATAATGGGGTTTTTTGGGCTAATTCTGAGTTAAGCTAACGTTTTAGCAATATGCTAACTTTTTTCGCTAATTTGGCTTATAATGGGGTTTTTAGGGCTATTTTTCAGTTAAGCTAACATTTTAACAATATGCTAACTTTTTTCGCTAATTTGGCTTATAATGGGGTTTTTTGGGCTCATTCTGAGTTAAGCTAACGTTTTAGCAATATGCTAACTTTTTTCGCTAATTTGGCTTATAATGGGGTTTTTTGGGCTAATTCTGAGTTAAGCTAACGTTTTAGCAATATGCTAACTTTTTTCGCTAATTTGGCTTATAATGGGGTTTTTTGGGCTAATTCTGAGTTAAGCTAACGTTTTAGCAATATGCTAACTTTTTTCGCTAATTTGGCTTATAATGGGGTTTTTTGGGCTAATTCTGAGTTAAGCTAACATTTTAGCAATATGCTAACTTTTTTCGCTAATTTGGCTTATAATGGGGTTTTTTGGGCTAATTCTGAGTTAAGCTAACGTTTTAGCAATATGCTAACTTTTTTCGCTAATTTGGCTTATAATGGGGTTTTTTGGGCTAATTCTGAGTTAAGCTAACGTTTTAGCAATATGCTAACTTTTTTCGCTAATTTGGCTTATAATGGGGTTTTTTGGGCTAATTCTGAGTTAAGCTAACGTTTTAGTAATATGCTAACTTTTTTCGCTAATTTGGCTTATAATGGGGTTTTTTGGGCTAATTCTGAGTTAAGCTAACGTTTTAGCAATATGCTAACTTTTTTCGCTAATTTGGCTAATAATGGGGTTTTTTGGGCTAATTCTGAGTTAAGCTAACGTTTTAGCAATATGCTAACTTTTTTCGCTAATTTGGCTTATAATGGGGTTTTTTGGGCTAATTCTGAGTTAAGCTAACGTTTTAGCAATATGCTAACTTTTTTCGCTAATTTGGCTAATAATGGGGTTTTTTGGGCTAATTCTGAGTTAAGCTAACGTTTTAGCAATATGCTAACTTTTTTCGCTAATTTGGCTTATAATGGGGTTTTTTGGGCTCATTCTGAGTTAAGCTAACTTTTAGCAATATGCTAACTTTTTTCGCTAATTTGGCTTATAATGGGGTTTTTTGGGCTAATTATGAGTTAAGCTAACGTTTTAGCAATATGCTAACTTTTTTCGCTAATTTGGCTAATAATGGGGTTTTTTGGGCTAATTCTGAGTTAAGCTAACGTTTTAGCAATATGCTAACTTTTTTCGCTAATTTGGCTAATAAAAGGGGTTTTTGGGCTAATTCTGAGTTAAGCTAACGTTTTAGCAGTATGCTAACTTTTTTCGCTAATTTGGCTAATAGTGGGGTTTTTTGGGCTAATTCTGAGTTAAGCTAACGTTTTAGCAATATGCTAACTTTTTTCGCTAATTTGGCTTATAATGGGGTTTTTTGGGCTAAAAGTGTGATAGGGTCAATCGTGCACTTTGGGGGCGGTGGGAGGGGGCTCATAGGTGGGCGGTAGGGGCAAGAGTGGTGCGTAGAGGAGGGCGGCAAGGGCGGCGGAGGCGTGAAGAGGCCAGGGCTAGGGCGGCGGAGGTGCGAGGAGGCCAGGGCTAGGGCGGCGGTGGCGTGTAGAGGCCAGGGCTAGGGCGACGGGTAGCGCCTGCGGGCCATCCAACGCCGCTTGCGGCTTTAATTATTATTATTATTTTATTATTTTCTTTTAACGCACCTGTTTGCCTAAATTTGACCCCCTGAACATACCCGAAAACTCACCAAAATTTCCACAAACCTGGGGAAAATTGTAAAATAATTTTTTTTAAAGTGAACCAGACCCCCCCCACAACGATGACATCACGGCGTGCGATACCGCCAAAAAAATGAATGGGCCGAAATTTGTTTAAGGAGCAAAAAAAAAAAATTTTTGAATACGCACACGAAACCAAAACACACGTGTCGGGGGTATCCAGGAGAGCTTTTGAAATCATTATGGGGGGGCCGCACGACCCACGCCTTGGCGGCCATTTTGTGGCGAAGTGCGAGATTTGGCGATTTTCACGTTTTTCCAGCAATATGGGAAAACGACACTTTGGTTGTTCCGATTTTTACGAAACTTCACACACATCCCGCCAGCCGGAGTCTACAATCACCACAGAAGTTTCATTGACCTTTGACCTTGGGAACTGGCCGCCATCTTGAATTTTTCAAAAAAAGCACGTTTAGTACAAGCTACAAACGAAAACTCGTCCTAGGGATTTTCATCAATCGTCTTGTAACTTCACGAGCATCAATGGCCGGGAACTGTGGACAAAATGTTGGAATTAGAAGTTGTAGAATTTGAATGGCGTGCGCGTGGCGAGCTCGCAACCGCCACGGTTTTAGCTAGCTTGCGCATGTTTTAGCGAAATATCACAAAACGCATATCCACGCGTGCGGTACGCCAGGCTGAACGTGGCAATGTAACTTTTGAAACTATAATGTAAAAATTGAGGCCAGGGGAAGCGAAAAACCGACGCAAAAAAAAGCGCCGACTCGGCAAAAAACGATTTTTTCGGAATTTTTTTTTTAGAATTGACGAACGAAACCTACGCAACTTTATCGGGGATATCCAAACGAAGATTTAAAATTATTACGCGATGACCACCCGACTCACTCCTTGGCGGCCATTTTGTTTCAAAATCTGACAATTGGCGATTTTCAATTACATGAAAAGTGACCTTTTGTTTTGGCGATCTTAACGAAATTTCGTCCAAAGGGTGCTAGCGCAAGTCTACACTGACATGTAGAGTTTCGTTGACCTTTGACCTTCGGAAGGGGCCGCCATCTTGAATTTACAAAAAAAAGCTAGTTTAGCACTAGCTTCAAACGAAAACTCGTCCTTGGAATTTTTATCGATCGTCTTGTAACTACTTGGGCATCAACAGGAAGCAATTGCGAACAAAATGTTGGAATTAGAAGTTGTAGATTTTAAATGGCGTGCGCGTGGCAACCTTGCAAAAGTGGCGCAGTCTTTATACTCGGCCAATTTTTGATGGATTCTTGTGAAAATTCAATATGTTGAGCCCAGACCAGAACTGGACATGATATAATAGAACCGGATACGAATATATTAAAAATGTGGGCGTGGCTAGCGAATAACCTTCGTTGCTAAGGGGTTTTAAGGGTTAACGTTTTCCGATTTGTCTGAAACAGACGTCTATCTGTTCGGTGTCACGGGGCGATCAAAACCTAAAATGGTTGCTATGGCGATTAAACCAACAGAAAAGCCGCCATTTTGAAAAAAGTGCTTTTTTTCCCCATTAATTTCTTATATAGAGCATAATGGGGTTCTTTGAGGGCAGTTTCTGGGTTAAGCAATGTATTAGCAACATGCTAACTTTTTCCACTACATTGACTTATAATGGGGTTTTTTGGGCTAATTCTGAGTTAAGCTAACGTTTTAGCAATATGCTAACTTTTTTAGCTAATTTGGCTTATAATGGGGTTTTTTGGGCTAATTCTGAGTTAAGCTAACGTTTTAGCAATATGCTAACTTTTTTAGCTAATTTGGCTAATAATGGGGTTTTTTTGGGCTAATTCTGAGTTAAGCTAACGTTTTAGCAATATGCTAACTTTTTTCGCTAATTTGGCTAATAATGGGGTTTTTTGGGCTAATTCTGAGTTAAGCTAACGTTTTAGCAATATGCTAACTTTTTTCGCTAATTTGGCTAATAATGGGGTTTTTTGGGCTAATTCTGAGTTAAGCTAACGTTTTAGCAATATGCTAACTTTTTTCGCTAATTTGGCTAATAATGGGGTTTTTTGGGCTAATTCTGAGTTAAGCTAACGTTTTAGCAGTATGCTAACTTTTTTCGCTAATTTGGCTAATAATGGGGTTTTTTGGGCTAATTCTGAGTTAAGCTAACGTTTTAGCAATATGCTAACTTTGTTCGCTAATTTGGCTAATAAAAGGGGGTTTTTGGGCTAATTCTGAGTTAAGCTAACATTTTAGCAGTATGCTAACTTTTTTCGCTAATTTGGCTAATAGTGGGGTTTTTTGGGCCAATTCTGAGTTAAGCTAACGTTTTAGCAATATGCTAACTTTTTTCGCTAATTTGGCTTATAATGGGGTTTTTTGGGCTAAAAGTGTGATAGGGTCAATCGTGCACTTTGGGGGCGGTGGGAGGGGGCTCATAGGTGGGCGGTAGGGGCAAGAGTGGTGCGTAGAGGAGGGCGGCAAGGGCGGCGGAGGCGTGAAGAGGCCAGGGCTAGGGCGGCGGAGGTGCGAGGAGGCCAGGGCTAGGGCGGCGGTGGCGTGTAGAGGCCAGGGCTAGGGCGACGGGTAGCGCCTGCGGGCCATCCAACGCCGCTTGCGGCTTTAATTATTATTCTTCTTTCTTTCTGCAAGTTTGAGCCAATTTTTCACCCCCGCCACATACCCGAAAACTCACCAAAATTTCCACATACCTGGGGAAAATGTGAAATGAATTTTCGACATAGTGCACGAAACCCCCCCCACGACGATGACATCACGGCGTGCGATACCGTAAAAAAAATGAATGGGCCGAAAATCGCTTATGGGGCCAAAAAAAAAAAATTTTGAAATACGCACACGAAACCAAAACACACGTGTCGGGGGTATCCAGGAGAGCTTTTGAAATCATTATGGGGGGGCCGCACGACCCACGCCTTGGCGGCCATTTTGTGGCGAAGTGCGAGATTTGGCGATTTTCGCGTTTTTCGACAATATGGGAAAACGACACTTTGGTTCTGCCGATTTTTACGAAACTTCACACACATCCCGCCAGCCGGAGTCTACAATCACCACAGAAGTTTCATCGACCTTTGACCTTGGGAAGTGGCCGCCATCTTGAATTGTTCAAAAAAAGCACGTTTAGTACAAGCTTCAAACGAAAACTCGTCCTAGGGATTTTCTTCAATCGTCTTGTAACTTCACGAGCATCAATGGCCGGGAACTGTGGACAAAATGTTGGAATTAGAAGTTGTAGAATATGAATGGCGTGCGCGTGGCGAGCTCGCAACCGCCACGGTTTTAGCTAGCTTGCGCATGTTTTAGCGAAATATCACAAAACGCATATCCACGCGTGCGGTACGCCAGGCTGAATGTGGCAATGTAACTTTTGAAACTATAATGTAAAAATTGAGGCCAGGGGAAGCGAAAAAACCGACGCAAAAAAAAGCGCCGACTCGGCGAAAAACGATTTTTTCGGAATTTTTTTTTTAGAATTGACGAACGAAACCTACATAACTTTATCGGGGATATCCAAACGAAGTTTTGAAATTATTACGTGATTGCCACACGACCAACGGTTTGGCGGCCATTTTGTTTCAAAATCGGACATTCCGCGATATTTACGTACGTGAAAACCGACCTTTCGTTGTCACAATTTAAACGAAATTTCACACACATGCAGCTAGCGCCAGTCTACGATGACCCAAGAAGTATCGTTTCGGTTTGACCTTGGGAAGAGGCCGCCATCTTGAATTTTCAAAAAAATCGTTTTTACTCCTAGCTAAATGAAAAATTCAGCCCAAGGGTTTTTTTTCCCGATCTTCTTCAAACTTTAATAGCATCATCGGGAGAAAATTTGTGAAAATTTGGTACCAATAGTAACTCTGTATCTCAAACGGTGTGCGAGTAGCTAGCTCGCAAAAGTGGCGCAGTCTTTATACTCGGCCATTTTTTGACGGATTCTTGTGAAAATTTAATATGTTGACCTCTGACCAGAACTGGACATGACATAATAGGAGCGAATACGAATACATTAGGAAAGTGGGCGTGGCTAGCGAATAACCTTTGTTGCTAAGGGGTTTCAAAGGTTTACTTTTTCCGATCTGTCTGAAACTAACGTCTATCTGTTCGGTGTCACGGGGCGATTGAAACATAAAATGGTTGCTATGGCGATTAAACCAACAGAAAAGCCGCCATTTTGAAAAAAGTGCTTTTTTTTCCCATTAATTTCTTATATAGAGCATAATGGGGTTCTTTGAGGGCAGTTTCTGGGTTAAGGCAATGTATTAGCAACATGCTAACTTTTTCCACTACATTGACTTATAATGGGGTTTTTTGGGCTAATTCTAAGTTAAGCTAACGTTTTAGCAATATGCTAACTTTTTTAGCTAATCTGGCTTATAATGGGGTTTTTTGGGCTAATTCTGAGTTAAGCTAACGTTTTAGCAATATGCTAACTTTTTTCACTAATTTGGCTAATAATGGGGTTTTTTGGGCTAACTCTGAGTTAAGCTAACGTTTTAGCAATATGCTAACTTTTTTGGCTAATTTGGCTTATAATGGGGTTTTTTGGGCTGAAAGTGTTATAGGGTCAACGGTGCACTGCGGGGGCGGTGGGAGGGGGCTCAGAGGTGGGCAGGAAGGGCAACAGTGTTGCTTAGAGGAGGGCGGCGAGGGCGGCGGAGGTGCGGGGAGGCCAGGGCTAGGGCGGCGGTGGCGTGTAGAGGCCAGGGCTAGGGCGACGGGTAGCGCCTGCGGGCCATCCAACGCCGCTTGCGGCTTTAATTATTATTATTATTTGTCTTATTTCTAACGGCGTCTTTGAGCGAAAATTACACCCCCGCCACATACCCGAAAACTCACCAAAATTTCCACAAACCTGGGGAAAATTGAAAATGAATTTTCGGCATAGTGCCCGACACCCCCCCAACACGATGACATCACGGCGTGCGATACCGCCAAAAAAAATGAATGGGCCGAAAACTGTTTATGGGGCCAAAAAAAAAAATTTTGAAATACGCACACGAAACCAAAACACACGTGTCGGGGGTATCCAGGAGAGCTTTTGAAATCATTATGGGGGGGCCGCACGACCCACGCCTTGGCGGCCATTTTGTGGCGAAGTGCGAGATTTGGCGATTTTCACGTTTTTCCGCAGAATGGGAAACCGACACTTTGGTTCTTCCGATTTTTACGAAACTTCACACACATCCCGCCAGCCGGAGTCTTCAATCACCACAGAAGTTTCATCGACCTTTGACCTCGGGAACTGGCCGCCATCTTGAATTTTTCAAAAAAAGCACGTTTAGTACAAGCTTCAAACGAAAACTCGTCCTAGGGATTTTCTTCAATCGTCTTGTAACTTCACGAGCATCAATGGCCGGGAACTGTGGACAAAATGTTGGAATTAGAAGTTGTAGAATATGAATGGCGTGCGCGTGGCGAGCTCGCAACCGCCACGGTTTTAGCTAGCTTGCGCATGTTTTAGCGAAATATCACAAAACGCATATCCACGCGTGCGGTACGCCAGGCTGAATGTGGCAATGTAACTTTTGAAACTATAATGTAAAAATTGAGGCCAGGGGAAGCGAAAAACCGACGCAAAAAAAAGCGCCGACTCGGCGAAAAACGATTTTTTCGGAATTTTTTTTTTAGAATTGACGAACGAAACCTACGTAACTTTATCGGGGATATCCAAACGAAGTTTTGAAATTATTACGTGATTGCCACACGACCACCGGTTTGGCGGCCATTTTGTTTCAAAATGGACATTCCGCGATATTTACGTACGTGAAAACCGACCTTTCGTTGTCACAATTTAAACGAAATTTCACACACATGCAGCTAGCGCCAGTCTACGATGACCCAAGAAGTATCGTTTCGGTTTGACCTTGGGAAGAGGCCGCCATCTTGAATTTTCAAAAAAATCGTTTTTACTCCTAGCTAAATGAAAAATTCAGCCCAAGGGTTTTTTTCCCGATCTTCTTCAAACTTTAATAGCATCATCGGGAGGAAATTTGTGAAAATTTGGTACCAATAGTAACTCTGTATCTCAAACGGTGTGCGCGTAGCTAGCTCGCAAAAGTGGCGCAGTCTTTATACTCGGCCATTTTTGACAGATTCTTGTGAAAATTTAATATGTTGACCTCTGACCAGAACTGGACATGACATAATAGGAGCGAATACGAATACATTAGAAAGTGGGCGTGGCTAGCGAATAACCTTTGTTGCTAAGGGGTTTCAAAGGTTTACTTTTTCCGATCTGTCTGAAACTGACGTCTATCTGTTCGGTGTCACGGTGCGATCGAAACATAAAATGGTTGCTATGGCGATTAAACCAACAGAAAAGCCGCCATTTTGAAAAAAGTGCTTCTTTTTCCATTCATTTCTTATATAGAGCATAATGGGGTTCTTTGAGGGCAGTTTCTGGGTTAAGGCAATGTATTAGCAACATGCTAACTTTTCCACTACATTGACTTATAATGGGGTTTTTGGGCTAATTCTGAGTTAAGCTAACATTTTAGCAATATGCTAACTTTTTTCGCTAATTTGGCTTATAATGGGGTTTTTTTGGGCTAATTCTGAGTTAAGCTAACGTTTTAGCAATATGCTAACTTTTTTCGCTAATTTGGCTAATAATGGGTTTTTTGGGCTAATTCTGAGTTAAGCTAACGTTTTAGCAATATGCTAACTTTTTTCGCTAATTTGGTTAATAAAAGGGCTTTTTGGGCTAATTCTGAGTTAAGCTAACGTTTTAGCTATATGCTAACTTTTTTCGCTAATTTGGCTATAATGGGGTTTTGGGCTAATTCTGAGTTAAGCTAACGTTTAGCATATGCTAACTTTTTCGCTAATTTGGCTAATAATGGGGTTTTTTGGGCTAATTCTGAGTTAAGCTAACGTTTTAGCAATATGCTAACTTTTTTAGCTAATTTGGCTAATAAAAGGGGCTTTTTGGGCTAATTCTGAGTTAGCTAACGTTTTAGCATTGCTAACTTTTTTCGCTAATTTGGCTTATAATGGGTTTTTTGGCTATTCTGATTTAGCTAACGTTTTAGCATATGCTAACTTTTTCGCTAATTTGGCTAATAATGGGGTTTTTTGGGCTAATTCTGAGTTAAGCTAACGTTTTAGCAATATGCTAACTTTTTTCGCTAATTTGGCTAATAAAAGGGGTTTTTTGGGCTAATTCTGAGTTAAGCTAACGTTTTAGCAGTATGCTAACTTTTTTCGCTAATTTGGCTAAATGGGGTTTTTTTGGCTAATTCTGAGTTAAGCTAACTTAATATGCTAACTTTTTCGCTAATTGGCTAATAATGGGGTTTTTTGGGCTAATTCTGAGTTAAGCTAACGTTTTAGCATATGCTAACTTTTTTCGCTAATTTGGCTAATAGTGGGGTTTTTTGGGCTAATTCTGAGTTAAGCTAACGTTTTAGCAATATGCTAACTTTTTTCGCTAATTTGGCTTATAATGGGTTTTTTGGGCTAAAAGTGTGATAGGGTCAATCGTGCACTCTGGGGGCGGTGGGAGGGGCTCATAGGTGGGCGGTAGGGGCAAGAGTGGTGCGTAGAGGAGGGCGGCAAGGGCGGCGGAGACGTGAAGAGGCCAGGGCTAGGGCGGCGGAGGTGCGAGGAGGCCAGGGCTAGGGCGGCGGTGGCGTGTAGAGGCCAGGGCTAGGGCGACGGGTAGCGCCTGCGGGCCATCCAACGCCGCTTGCGGCTTTAATTCGTTTTGTCTTTACAATGGAGTATTAGGGTCACCAAAAAAGTTTGAGGCAGTGTGAAAAGCAGCGCCTGAACACCAGCCACCAGTTGTTTTTTTTCTTCTTTTTTTGTCCTGTCATTCCCTAGTCCATTAGCAGTCTATGGTTTGGTTGCAGCGGTGGCAACAAGCTCTCCCAAAACAGTTGTATTCTCTGTATTTCTTTTTTTTAAGCTATAAAATTCTGCTGGCTTGGTCATGTTGTTTTTCAGTGTTGAGTTTTCACTGCAAAGAACACTGTCACAAAGTTATATAATGAGATTCAATCCTCATAAATTAATGCAATTAGGACCACAAAAATTGAAGGCTGTGCAGCAGTGCAGACCGACTAAACTCAATTTGTTTATTGATAACGTTAAAAATGTTTGGATCTCCTTTGTTAGATTACAGTTTATTAATGTTTTATTCGTTGATGGTTGGCTTGTAGGATCTTTGCACTTGAGAAAGCATCGACATCCCTGCAGTTGTCCACTCCAAGTCCTTTCTTCCTCCACAAAAGACAATATTTCCTTCAAGTCTGAGTTATGCTTTTTCTGAAGAGGCCCAGTTTTTGGCACATTCTTTTCAACGTCATTATGCTAATATTTTTTTTTTGTTGCCAAAAGGTTCAGAATGATTTGTTTTTGAAACCTATCCAGAATTAAAGCCTCACAAAAATTCTCATTGTCTTTCATCTTGGAGCACGGGTCTGAAACAGACAACTTTGGTGTTTTTTGTTGTTAATTTATTACTTTTTTTTTTCCTCTTTAATGTACGTGTTTTAAAGTAATAAATTTAATAACTTTTTAAAGTTGCCAATTTACAACTTTTAAATGCATAAATTTACATGAAGAAAAATGTCCTAAATCTAGCCTATCACTTAGTCATTAATATATAACTTTATTCTCGTGATTTAAAAAGTAACAGTAAATTTTCTTGTAAATTTACATGTTTAAAGTTATAAATTACAACATTTAAAGTCATAGACTTACAACTTTAATTTAAAAAGTAATACATTTAGCCTTTGACTTTTAAAGTTGCAAATTCCCATATTTATTCTCTTTCAACAATTACGGCTTTTTCTTGTAAATTTACGATTTCAAAGTCGTAATTTTAACATTTTTTGCATGTTATCTGGCCCTTATACTTTGTCATATATCTTGGATCAAGTGTAATAAGAAATGTAAACTAATAACTTGACAAAAAACTTGTTGGGATTTTGTGTTTTTGCAGTGTTTCTTCTTTAAATCCTCAATTTAGAACTTTAATCCAATGATTCTTTAAAAGTAAATCATATTTGCTGCATAAGCCTAATGAATCCAAACGTATTAATCACATTTGGTCTCCCTTTATGATTTTAAAAATCATTAACTATAATTGAATTTACTGATAATTCTTCGTACCTCCAGGAGTTCATCCCCAACCTGAATCCGCCCGTCCAGACCGGCAGGCCCCTGGGGGTCAATGTCTGCCACGCAGACGCTTAGGCGGGCCCTGGAGCCATCTTTGCTCCCGGTTAAGCTGATTCCCAAACCGGTAACCGCTGGGTCCTTGTTCAGCTCAATCATGTGGAGCTTTCCCGACAGACTGCCGTAGCGCTGGAGCATCTTTTCTGGGAAAACGACGGGAAACAAAACTGACACGTGGTGCTGAAGAGCGGTTGGATGGGTTGCTGCATTTTGAGGACAGCACCCACAGAGTGCAAACAAACTATAGTTTCCAATATCTGAGTCATGTGTTTGAGCACAAAATAGTTTGACAAAAATCCATATATACACATAAACCTGTGAAAATAATGCAATTCCAGCAAGCACTTTTGCATCTATTTATTGAAAAAAATAGAAGACAGACAATGAAAAATATTAAAGAAAAAGGCATAAAAAACGACAAGAAAATATCCAATTTATTTAAATCAAGCTGCAGATTTTGAAATAAAAGGGTGGACCCTAAATAAATAAAAGCTGTTCATTACCACATAGTGTTTGTAAAGAAAAATACACATTTTTAAAATGAAGCTGTACGGCGTGATGCAGCTCAAGCAGAACCCAATCTCTGAGTGAATGTGTGTGTTTGGCTCTAACAGGTCATCATTGATATCTGTGTGACATCTTCATGAGGCACACTCACTCCTGCAGGCATCGTCCCCGACTTCAGCCGCCGTCGCTGCCGCTGTGGCATTTACGGGACTCCTCCGATCCATTCTGTCGGATGTCGGCGAGGACGCCTTGGGAGAAATTTTTGCATTATTGAAAAGGTAGAGTCCGGGATGCCTCAGGGGTTCTTCAGGCGTGAGCCGGCCACCCCTGAGGCTTTCCTTTTTTTTTTTTTCCAGCGTGGTTGATGAAGCAGAGCGGAAAAAATGATGAATGAAAATGAATTAATGAAGACAGTTTTCATGTCAGCTAAAAATAACATGAAAGTTTGACCAGAATCATGCATTTTTTTTGGTGCAAACTTTCAAATTAACTTCAAAAGAATGCACTTTTTTGTTGTTTTGTTTGTCGGTTTCGATGTATGCATCTTCATCAGGAGGAGAAAACAGGCTGCAGCAAACAGGGTGGTGGTGGGAAGGGCTTTGAACTGCAGGGCTTCTGTTTACCACTTTGTTAATTACATTTTTTTTGCAAGTTTGTTTAATGCAAATGCACACACACACATGCACAAACACACCAACCTTAAAGGGTGTGGGAGTGAAGGGGTTTCTAGGGGAGACACTAAGGAACAAACTGCAGACTGCTTCTTCCTGGAATCACACATGATATCCAACAGAACTCTTAATAAAACCAAAAACCATGCATATATTATAATAACTATAGTGCACATATAATAAATACATATACACATTTTCAGCAACATTGAAATTCTTCTCGTCTCTGCCAAGAAACACTACTGCAGTTACATCACTGTGCCTCTGTGAGGCGCTGTTTACATTCTGATTTCCTGCTTTTAGTCCTCTGCTCAGCAAGTAGAAGAATAGAGACTGAATCAGGTTTTGCAGCATGTAAAAAATGTTCTTAAAAACCACCAAAGTGCATTACCTTACTGCTGTGTGAGTTTGACTGGGGGGTCGGAGTTCGACATAATGGAGCAGGAGACTGTGGACCAAACACAAAACCTGAATTTATTATTATTTTTTTTTTTTATTGTATTCAGTTATTTATGATGTTGCAAGTGCTATTTATTTTTAACGTATGCATAATCATGGTTAAACTTAAAATGTAAAGTATGAAAAAGTGGGAATAAATAAAGTTTTTTATATATATATGTGTATACTAGCATCTGTATGTATATGGTAGACCTTTGTGTTACCATTTACGATATAACGATTGATTTGAATTTACATGATTTCATCTTAATTTGTACATTTTCTGTTCTGTCATCTTTTATATTAGATCTGTACCATTGACTGTACATGAGAACTGGACTGACAATCACTGGTAAGAGTGGTTGCCATAGAAACTCAGACCAACATGAACCAGCCACTGCTTACTGACCTTGTCTGGCTCCAACATGGTGGTGACCATATCGCAGAAAAAGGGTAACATATATTGAACTTTATTTTGTTGTACCCGAATTAAAGCTATTTTCCATTGTTGAAGTCACACTCACTTGGTCCAGTTCTCGTAAACAGTCAATACTTTGAGGGATTTATACATAAAAATAGAAGGAAGTGAAGAATTACATTAATTAATCTTAGTATTTACACAATATTTTTAACAAAAAAGTATTCATGAGTGTTTACCTTCTCGGGTGTCTTACCTGACACCTATCTTGTCCAGACCGGACCAGGAGAACCACAGAGTCTCCAGCTGTGCGGATGGCCTCCACCGCCTCCTCATGGCTGGCATCTCTCAGGTCCACTCCACTAACCTTCAGAGACCAAGACATCATACTTTAACCCTTTACTTGCCTAATTAACCAAACTGTAGATCAATCTTACAAAACATCACGTGAAAAACATTGTGTGTTTTAAGAGGCATGAATTGTCTTCGTTGGGCAGGTAAATTATGTAAAAAAGTTCAGATTTTTTTAACTGTAGCACAAAAAAACCTTTTTCCTTAACCAAATAAACTGGTTTTATTCGAGCAGTTTTAGAATAGAAACGCTTCTAAAATGCAAAACAGCCCTCATTGTAATTCAAACAGACAGCAACTATGAAATGATATGACAACATTTGTGAAAGAAAACCATTTTTTTTCAATTATTTTTTTTTCTTTTTACAGCTCAACAGCGGCACGGTAACACGGCCTTCATCTGCCATGTGCTGGTGGGTCTGAGCTCGCTGAGACCTTTGTTTACTTCTGTTTCTTTGGCTGATGGGAGAAAAATCTGACATGGTCTTGTGCTGTTATTGCTCCCTCGCCTCAAGGTTCAACATGTCGTACATTGTCATGGCATTCTGCTTACTGCAGATGTAGTAGAAAAGAAAAAAAGGGGTTATTTGGATTCCAGCTGCCTTTCCTGTCAGCTCAAACGAGCCCCCACTTTCTCCTCTGATTTGTCGCCAACCATCATGAAAAGAGGTCACGGTTTGTCTTCAATCTAAAACACTCCAAAGTATTTGATTTAAAACCAGGCTTTTTAGGACATTTAAGATGTTTTAGCAGGTTTGAAGTGACCTTTTTTGGTTAACATCTTTCCAAGATTTTTTCAAAATCAGCACAGTTGAGATTTATTGGTTTAATTAAAAGCGAGGATCAAGAAATAAGGAAATAATTACAAAAATGAGTCAAAATCCTTTGCTCCGTACTCCTAACATAAAAAAAACTTGATTTAAAACTCAATTTTTGGTTCAAATTCAAGGATGTTATTTTAAAGTTCATTAAATGTTGACATTGTTGACAATGTTAGACGGGCGTTCGTTGTCATATTTTTGGAAACAAAAATATATTTATATCTTAAGAATCAAGAGATGGTTTTAGATTTTATGAAGGTCCGAGTCCGCTCAATTTGGTCCGAATCAAGTCCTGAATCGTGCGTTTGGTCTGTATTCAGACTGCTGTCAAAGGAACTTTCCTGTTCCGAATTAAAGCTTGGAAACAAAATCATGTATTGTTTGGCCAGGAATTACAAGGGCATGGTAAAGCAGCCAGAGAAAGAATAATGGAAGTCCTACGCTTTCAAATCCTTGCAAGGATAGTTCACTTATTCAAACTTTGTATTTTATTGATCAATATTGAAAGTCTGTATCAATGTCAGGTAGAATTTTTTTTACTGCTATTTTGGAATGGAGGGGCATGCAGCAAGGCGGTTACTGAGGAGACGTCGGATAAGAAGGTACGCTGATGAGTGTTTGACATAGATTTTTGGGAAAACGGTGTGAGAAGCAATGTGATTCACGTTAAAAGTTGTTTTAATGAGCCTGCGTTCATCCGACCACATTTTCTATGAGTTGTTGTGTCTTATCGTTGCTCCGCTGCTCTATTTACATCCCATAATGCCATAAGGCTACAGAGGCCGTTTTGATCCAGTTGTTCCACTCTGAGCAGGGAACCTTTTCCAACTGAGGAAACTCAGGGCGAGACGGAGCTCAGTCCGATTGGAAACAAACCGAGACATTTTTTTTTCTGGAATATCGGGGAACAAAACTGGTTCACTTTAAGCTAATCAAATGTGTCCAGCCTGAATACACCCACTGACTTTTATTGAAAGTGGTCGCCTGAAGGCGCATCCCTGAGGGTGGTGTGAACCTAGTTTAACAGTTAGCTTTTTTCGCCTTTTTTTTTTTCTTTCATTTTTCATGCTTGTGTAACTCCTTGTTTCTAGATGTTTTCCTTTAAGACTTTTTAGACATAAATTCAGGCACGCTTGCTACAAGGACAGATCATTTTACTATTTTCTAGTGAATTTCTTTTCAGATTAGCATTTCCTAATTTCAAGCTACCCTTTTTGCAGTATAAAAAGTGTCAAGTAAGCAAAAAAAAAAAAAAAAAAGGTAAAAGTCATCTGATCATAAAATCCCACAATGTGAGCTAAACGGAAATTTGAACCTTTTCCTCGCTGGTTGACATTACAATTACTTAATAGTTCATATAGATAAAAATCACCAAATTGCTGCAGCTCGGATGAAGTCAAGATTTATGACATGCTTATGCAGCAAACTCCCATGATTCCTTCTTTTTTTAATGCCCCAGATGTGTGCACACATTTCCTCCTCTGATGCTGCACAGCCCCAAAAACACACATGTGCACACACACACACACACACACACACACACACACCTCTAGTATCCTGTCTCCAGCCCTGAGGGTGCCATTATGTGCTGCTGGGCTGTCAGGGCTGATGTGCTTGATGAAGACACCCCTCATCATCTCGCCGCTGCTTAGTCTGCGGCCCATGCCTCTGCCTCCCATTATGCTGATACCCAGGGACTGGCCCGCCGCTCGAGTCAGCCTGACGCTGAAACACAGAGAAGAACCTGCGTTCACTCTCGCCACATCCGATGATCCTTGAAGTGCAAAAGCGAACGCGTGCTTCACACTAAAACGCAAACATTCTGCCAGTTAATCTGCTGCTGTTCACTGTCGCCCAGGTCCTCTGGCCTTCACTTGTTTTTGTTTTTTTTCGCACCGTGGATTAAGTTTCGGAGATTAACTCGAAACAATAGAATATTATACCTGCCTGGGAGTTGCACAAAAGCTGCGTTCAGTGTAGCAGGACGCATTTTGTGAGGCGCTCCATTGGGATGCAGTAACAATACATGTGCACTAAAAGAATAGCTGGGAGGTGTTAAAAACATGAGTATGGGAAGACTAGCGGAGCACTTTACCCAAGCCCAACACAATTTAAGCTTTGTGAAGCCTTCACTGCTACAGAGAGGTTGAAGGACGAGTTGAAAGCTGTTACGGCAATCACCAACTCACTAACCTTCGAGGTTGATCCCAGGACGCTGAATCAGGAGAGCTGAGTTTTTCTTCAGGCTTCTCTTTACCATCCCTCCTTATCTCCACTCGTCCAGCTTTCATCTCATCCTCTTTCTCCCCCACAGTTTCTCCGTCCTCTTTTTTCTGAAGGAGCTGAGACCTGGGAATCTGCCAACTACAGGAAAATAAGTAAATTGTGGAGAAAGAAAAGCATGGATATGTTAAGGGATCATTCTGATGAGTCATGAAATCAATCTCGGTGTTTACTCTGTTGCACTTGCAAGGATTTGCTACTTTTTTGACATTAAAAATGCCAGTTTCATGTTCCAAAACGAAAATATTTTGTGATATAATTCAAAAACTCTAAATGCATCCATATAGACTCATTATGATCATCTTTTGACCTACTGTCAAGGCGTTCCCAGTGGTCTTTTAATGATGATTATGTGGTTTTTAGTCAAAATGAAAATAATCTGTAGGTTCCTAGGATGTAGTTTGCAGTACTTCATTAGGAATTCACTTGAGTTGTGGGGGGACTGTTGTAGCAGAGTAACCCTGCTTACCTCCCCCTCCCGTTTTCCAGAACTGAGAGGTCTCTGTTTACATTCTCTCCAGCTATTAACATTACCTGTGTAACAAAGCAATATTGGAATTATCCAGAAGTACAGTTTTGAGATGGCAGAAAACAAAGATGGACATGGATCTTGTCATCTACATCGGATGCATCAGAATGGAGTGGAACAAGGAGCTTGTTCACAAATACGATCTATTTCAAGGCATAAAAAATGCTTTTTTGTAAATAGTTTGATTTGACTTGTTTATTGTTACAAACCTCTACAGTTGACAGGAACTTCTAGTTGGGCCTGAAAGGATTCAGATTAAGGTCCAAAAAGCTTTCTAAACACACATTCTGTGTCAGTTTGTTTATGTGCGCACACATACATGCAGCACCTCTGTTTATGGCACCCACACAGCGAGAGCGTGGAAATAAGAGGAGGAGAAGGACACTTCTTTTTTTTTTCATGAATATGTTTAACGGTGCGGGGCTGTAATAAGCCCGAGGACGTGAATGATAGTGGTGCTATCTTCACAGCGGGATCCTATAGCCGGCGAACGCTCAGAAGAGGGCAGAACAAATGCTTCCAACCAGGGGGCTGGAAGAGGACGATCAGGAGAGAGAGGGATGAGAGGAAAAAAAAAGAGGAGTAAAAGAAGCAAGAACGATGACCGAGGATGAGATGAAAGATGGATGTAGGCACACATACAGATAAAAAAAATAGCTTGATTGAAAGATAGGAGAGAAGAAGAAGTTGCAAGAGATTTTTTTTTTTTTGGGGGGGGCATGGCCATAAAGACGGAGTGAAAAGCAGAGACAGACTGTAGCGAAACAATTCATTTTGCCTGACAGTCGGCGCCCGGATCCGTAAGTGAACAGCTAAATATAACAGAGATTCAACACAAAGACAAGCTTTTGACTTAACTGCTGAGAAGAAGGAAGCTGTGGGCTAGAAGAACCTCAAACTAAGTCAGTGGCATGCTGGAACCCAGCGTTTCCCACGTTTACAGTCAATTAAAGGGACCAATGAACGAAATGAGTATTTGATCCCTTTCTGATTACGTAGGTTTGCCCACTTCAAAAGAAACTGGCTGTCTGTCATCCTACTGGTAGATTCATTCAACAGTGAGAGGTAGAAGATCGCAGAGAAAATCAAGACTTTTATATACATTTATTTGCATTTTATTCAGGGCATTACGTATTTGAATCCTCTTGTCGGCAAGACAGTGCTTAGTGGCAAACCCTTTCAGCAGCACAGAGGTCAGAATTTTCTTGGAGTTGATGACCAGGTTTCTGCACATATCAGGAGAAATTTTGGTCCACTCCTCTTTGGAGATGATTTCTAAATATTTAAGAGTAGGTGACTGTTGCTAAGCAACTCTAAACTTCAGCTCTCTCCATAGGTTTTCTGTTGGATTGATGTCCAGAGACCTTGACGTGTTTCTTCTTCAGCTATTCTTTGGCTGCCTTAGCTGCATGTTTTGGGTCATAATCCTGTTGGAAGACTCATCCACACCCATTTTAAGCCCCCTGGTGGAGGAAGGAGGATTTGATGTCTCCATCCACCCCCAAACCATATTGCTTCCACCTCCGTGCTTGATAAGGGGATGGTGTTCTTGGGGTCGTGGCAACATTTCTCTTCCTCCAAACATGACGGCTTGAGTCAATGCCAAAGAGCTGAACTTTGGTCTCATCTGACCACAGCACTTTCTTCCAAAACGCTCTAAGTCATAAAGGCGTTCATTGACAAACTTTAGGCGTTCCAGCACATGTGCTTTCTTACGCAGGAATACTTTCGAGCTCTGCAAGATGTCAAACCATTGCGGCGTAAAGTATTACCAATGGTTTTCTTGGTGACTGTGGTCCAAGATGCTTTGAGATCATCAGATAACTCCTGCCGTACTGTTTTTATTTCTCACTGACAATCATGGAAACTCCACCAGGTGAGATCTTATTTGGAGCCCCAGACCTAAAGGTGGATTGATGGTCATGTTCTTGAATTTTGGCCCACATGCTCCAACAGTTTTCACCGTAACCCCCAGCTTCTTGCTGATGGTTTTGCCATCCATTCTGCTGTTGTCTACAATCTTCTCCCTGAAAGATCTTTAGTCTTTCTCATGTTGGAGAGTTAGCAGTCTGACTGTTTCTGTGGGCAGGTGTCTTTTCTACAGGTGATTAGTTCAAACAGGTGTCTTAAATTCAGGTGACAGTTTGATACTGAGAATCTAATTCTTGTTTCCACTGGTCCGGTTTCAGTGGTCCAGGCAATTCAGGTGAGTATTTCCCTCAATGTCATGGCGAATGCAGAATGCAGAATGCAGGATGAAGCAGAAAGCAACAACAACGGAGGTCCTCCAGCAGCTCATTTTTTTCCACTTGGGTTTTGGTACTTTGTGTATACGAATCATCTTATGTTTGAGAAAAGATTACGGAGGAATACAGCTGCTTTCTTTTGTCATAATGACCTTCCATCCATCAACAGGTTTGAAAAGTAGGTCTGCCCTTACCGGTCCTACAACCAACAAAAGCCCAGAAATGGTACGGTTCAGTCCAGCTTAATGGGAAAATACCGGACTGGACCGTACAGTACCACTCAGTGGAGACATGGCTTAAATGATCTGTGTAAACTGGAAATCGTAACGGTTACAAGGTGATCAAATACTTATTTCCTCATTGAGAGTATTAAACCGCTGGATAATTTCTATCTGTAATATAATCCGACTTCCTGCATGAGTCAAAACTCTCAGGTGAACTTTCAGAAATATTCTGGTTTAGTTTGCACTCTTCAGACGTAATCTGGAGGATTGGTGACCGTTTAGAGTTACCTTGAGTCTGAAGCCGGGGTGATTTTCGGGACAACACCGGGGCCTTTGATGGGACCCCTAAAGGAGGCGGAGCTCCTGACGAAGGCTGCGTCTGGAGTCACCGATTTGAGCTTGACAGAGGCGGACGGTCGAAGCGCCAGCGACGATGAGGGGGAGGAGGATCTGACTGAGGCGGATGCAGGTTTGGCGGGGCGGATGACATAGTGGGTGAGGAAGAGGCGCTGTCTGTCAGGACGGATGCCAGAGGGGGCAGGCACAGCCGGGCTCGGTGTTCATCCACCAGACGGGCTGGGACGTACGTTATGCTGAAAGAGGGAGTGGGATGAAGTGGGATGAAGCCAAATGCATTTATATAACAGTTCAGTGACAACTCAGAGTGCATTAGAAAGAGTGGGGAAAAAAAACATGCAATCGAGGTGTGTTTAAACACACCTTTAGAACAAGAGAAAAAATGCAAACAAGCCTAAAAAAATCCAACAAATCTTGATACAAGTATTGAAGCTTTACCTGGATGTTTGTTTCCTATTTTTGAGAAATAATTTGACATTTTTAGGTCTCACTGTCTTTTGAAAGAGTTTAATTTTTTTTTTAATATTGTATTTTAATGGTCATGATAAAATCATTTTGACACAAAAATAACCTCCATATTGGATTCCTAGGTGAATTTGGATATTGTACGAAATATTACTTAAAATATTTAAATTGAAATGACTAAAGCTGCTTTTATGCATTTTTCTTCAAGAGAAATCTGAGCCGATAATCTACAAAAGGCGTCTTTGTGAACCTTTTTAGTCAGCATGCTGTAACCACTTTGTGGACAAGCAGCTGCATTTATTATGCACTGACTACACTATAACTGACTGAAGGTGAAATTTGATCACACTCGATAAACACATTTGGATCTCAGGGGTAAACACTACACGAGCTGTAAATGTGAGATAGGATCAGCAAAGACACATGCTAAGCTCCAAGTGCCAACAAAAACATCTGTCTAAGAAATTCCTCAACATCAGAAGAGGATCTGTATCTGCTTGAACCCAGCCCTCTGTGGATGCTTGCTCCATCTCACTTCAGCAGACATTTTTATGCAATTAAATCATGACTCAATGATTAAAAAAAAACCTTGAGAATGATGCTAAACTCATAAAAGATGTCAAAATATGTATTTAGAAAATAACCTTTCCAACATTTTGACATGCTTTTTTTTTTTTTTTTTAGCATTTTGGAACCACATAAGAAACAGTTTAAACAGATGCCTTTGCAGGGAAGAAGGGAAATGCTACATGATAGTTTTTTACTTCTGCAAAGGAGGAGAAAAAGAAGAAAATAGATTTTCAAACAGCAGAATACTGAACCAAAACTCTACAAAAATATCAGTTACCGGTACTCAAAATGGATTTAGGTGGCCACAATTTGCCAGTTTAAAAGTGGTATTTGCACTTCTTTTTTGATAGAGCAAATGAAAATAAGTTTCCTTGTTTAAACCATTAACTATGAGAACTGGATTAAGTGACCGCTTCCCCTGGCATTCCAAACAAGAAGTATTTGCTGGCTCCAAGAAGCCAAAATCCCATTGACTTCTATTGGAGAAAAAAAGCTATCAATCAGTCATTCTCTTTGTCAGAATAACCATTCTTGCTCTGATTTGCTTTTTAAACATGTTCTTGTTAATCCTACTTGTTTTCATATTTTTTTTTCCTGATATTCAAGTTATTCAAGTTATAAACTGGCCAATCGCACTCCTCCATAAAAGTAGGATATGTGGTCTCACGTCAAATGTCCGAAACGTACAAAACTTTCAAATGGTAGGGGTGTGGCCTTCCGACAAGCTTACTCCACATTGGCAAGAGTGGTTACCATAGAAACGTTGACCAAGACTGACTTGGACCAATTGCTGGTTACTGACATGGCGGCATCTGTATTGCAAAAAAAATGGCGACTGAATTTATTTAATGTTTGTTGGAGCCATTTTCTCATATAGTCAGTGACCTACAGGTGTCCTCCTGTGCATTATGGGAAAAGTCTATGTCTACACAAATATTATCTTTTTTTTTTTTTCAAAATTAAACGACTTATCTAAATTAGTTATGCAGTTTATTTGGACTATTTGCTGTTGGATAAAACAACAAACTGCTGAGTTGTGCTTCTAAATAATGAACTCACATAGTAAGCATTACATGGATACTGTGCACCTTTCACAGAAAAAAATGAGCACTGATGCAAGAGTTTGCTGTTTTGCTCAAACCTGCAATCAAGCCAATTAAAAAAGAAGTAATTTAAAGCTTCCGTTTATTTCTTTTTGACAACTCTGTGCCGACGAGCTGTTTTAATTTGTGATAGCTCATTTTCCCATTACGTTTGGGCTGGCAGGGAAGATCTGGAGGATTTGTGCACTATTAGGCTATGACCAAACAATGTGGACAGCCTGTTTCTCTTAGAAAAGGTGGTTTGATCGTGACAAACCTTCAAACGTCTCATGTGTCTGTTTCTTAGGCTGCCAAAGCAACTCAGCTGCCTCCACTTGCTCTTAGATTGTCTGAAGTGCTGTCAGAAGGCAGTGAGAGCTGTGTATGTGTGTGTGGGGGTTCGTTTGTGGGCTCAGAGCATCCATGAGAAGCTCTTTAAAACACTCTTTTATTCAGAATCACGCTGCTCAAGGTGAGATGAGTGATGAATAATTCAGAGATATTTCCCATAGCAGGAAAAAGGTGTTTTTGGAGGTTAGACAATTGAAAGGCTGTAGATGTGTGTGTTTATGTGTTCGTTTGTGTGCTTTTAAAAAGATAAAAAAAAGAGGAAGAAAAAGTGAGTGGGTGTTTAGCAGGGCAAAGGGACAGTTCAGGTGAAGCTCATCCCCGATTGGCTGAAACAAGCCTTTTTTCATGTCTGTTCATGTCAGAAGATATGAAAACTTCCCCAATTAGTCTTTAAAAATCTCATCACTTCATATGTGAGCGTCGACATCCCTCAGATCTGGCTGCAACGCTCCAAACGTACAGCAAAATGCAACAGGATCATTTAGGACTGATGAAACAGGAGGGTTTTTTTAACGTATGTTAATTCAGATACAAACTGGTGAGATCTGTGAACAGAATTCAATTACTCTGCTGCTGTTAAAGGAAGCATAGATTAATGCAGAATAGGTAAATGTGCTAAATGAAACTCTAAAGTATGTCTCAGTTATGGAACTTATGGGCTTCTATTTCTTTAAACCCCTGGAGTTTCAATAGTTTGAAATACGGTGGCCCTGAAGTGCAAAACACACAAACAAATCTCTCTCGCAAAAACCTTATAGAGGTCACAACGACAAAAGAAAACATTAAAAGCATTACATTTTAGAAATGAAAACAAAATTCCAACAAACAAAGCACAGTTTTTAAAAGGAAATAAAATAGAATGTTTAAAAAAAAAATCATTTTAGCCAATTAAATCCATTTGAAATGTTAAAAAAAAGCGAAACACGAAAAGAAACTAGAAAAAGGCACTAAAGGACATCGCTGATTGGAAGATGACATTTGTCCATCATTTCAACAGGAAGAAAACTGCCATGAAGCGAAACAGGATGTCATCATCCAGTCATTTTTTTAATTTTGGGGAATTTTGTCTTGATTTCTAAAATGTAATGATGTATTTTTTTTCGTTTACAATTTATTTTTAACTTATGTTGTGATCTTAAGTAAGTTTTGGCGACAATAGATTTGTGGTGTGATTTGCACTCCACGGCAACTGAAGGGAATGGATGGAAAACCTCTCCCTAGATATTTGTGGTCTGTGTCAACAGTTTACTGTTTTAAAAAATAAATGTGTCTGAAAACGTTTCTACGCTTAAAAAAAAATCACCAATCAAAGAGCAAGGGTTTCATTTAAAATAAAAGTTTGAGAAGACTTGAAGACCGACTTAGATGAAATGGTATTTATGGTGTTTTCAACACCTTCTTTTAGCCTTTTTATGATGAGGACCTGTATAAAGAAATGTAACCTCAAAAATTCTGTTTGTGAGTATTTTGGCTTTTCAAATCATTGTGAATCAGACAAAAAAAATACAGTTTGAAAAAAATCATATCAGTGATGTCGAAAATATGCTTGACAGCCAAAAAACTTGTAGAAACTTGCTTAACCACACAAGAGTTTTGATCGCGGAAGCCCAAAGCTTTTATTTAGACTTTGCTCCCTAAGGCGATGTGAACGTAGCTTTCGACTGGGGTTGTCTAAGCTAGCCGGACAGTGTGTAAACGGAGAGCTCTCAATAATGGGGAGGGTATCTCTCCAAACCGTCTCGCCATAACTCAGAGGCAAATTTCCAATGTATACTGCTGCTCTGCAGAAGCTATGTCCTACAAAAAAAAATACAGTTTTTTTGGCCTAAAACAGCATCATTATTATTAAAAAACCATGTAGAACTCTTTTAAAATAGATCAAAAGATAATCTGAGTGGGTCTTCAATTGTACTTCACTTCCCTCGACAATGAGAAGGTTTAGTGCAGGGGTGGCCACTGAAGGTCCTGCTCTGGCATGTTTTAATTGGCTGGACACACCTAATCCAGGCATCAGCCATGAGTAAAGCAAGCAGATGTGAAAAACGTCCTGACATACTGGACATTAAAGCCTAGAATAGCCCACCACTGGTTTAGTGTCTTTTGAGGTCAACAACACTGCATTAATCCTGCTGTTTATCAGTTCATTAACTCGATTTGTCAATTTTTTTTGTCAAACTTTGACTTTTCTTTTTTTTTATGAATATAACAATAAATGTAGTCTTTTCCAAAACCCATATCGGACAGACTTGTGCCTTTAAAGTATCCTGCAGGTCCTCCCATCACCAGTTTTTTTTCCTTTTCTGTGCCAGAAATGTGGAAAGTCTTGTTTGGCACATTGTTCTGGATGAGCATCAGAACAAGTGATGCAATGCACAGTGGGAGAAATCATTATGTTGTGCCATGTTTATTTATTTAGGTGGTAGCAGTCAGTTTGTTTCTTTTTTAATTTCGATTTTACTTCTGTTTTTGTGAATTGGACATGCAAGTTTCTCAATTGTTTCTCATTTGACATAAAATGAATAAAATCCAGATGTTTGTCCTTTAATAAATTAGCTTCTGCGTCTACAGTAATAAGTTGGTAAATCTGTAAAAGAAAAATCCTTCTAGTAAAAGTTGTGTACCTTATACTCTTACTTTGATAAGCTAGATCAAGTCCATCTTCTGCGTATCTGCACTTTACGCTGCTCTAACACTGAAGCTAATCAACTGTTGGGCACAAATACTGATTTATGTTTGTGCGTTTTATTTATGCATTTATAAATTACCCAAATAGGTTTATTTTGTGACCAAACCAAGTCATGTACAAATCTCATTTCCAGACTGTTTGTAATGTAGTTCTAAAGGGATGATAGAAAAACAAAAGAACCAAGGGTGTAATAGCCTGTGATGAGGAGGTGGAGGAACACAAGATCTAAGGAGATGCAAAAGAAGCAGGAAAGTTTCATCACATATGAGAGTGATGCAGAGGTGACCTCAATGCAGTCTCAATGACCCACATTTGGAGTTCTGCAGTTTGTCCCAGACACTTCACCCCAATTAAACCTAAAGAAGACACAAACTTCCTTGTGCTTCAAACTTGTAGTTTTCCTCTTTAATAAACTCAAATGGGTTGTTGTTGCTGTAGAATAGGAGGAGTGGCCTATTAGGAACAGGCTGGACTTCTAGTGGACTATCTCTTGCTGTCTGTGTCATGTATTACAGAACATGAAACTATGACATACTATTGGGGCTGACATATATGAGAATACAGTTGCAAAATTAAGAGAAAAAGTCGTAGTTTTACAAGAATGAAGTCATAAAATTATGAGAAAAATGCAGAAAATGAAGTGCTAAAATGATAAGATAAAAGGTGTAGCTTTACGAGAATAAAGTCAAACTTCTACGAGAATGTAGTTGTAACTGTATGAGAAGCAGTCGCAGTTTTACAAGAATAAAGTTGTAAAAATATTAGAACAGAGTCAAAATTTGACAAGAATAACATCTTAGTTTTATAAAACAAAAGTAATTGTTTTTTTATAGCTTAGGCTGCAAAATTATGAGAAAAAAGTCATAAAGTTACAGGAAGAAAGTCATAATTATTAGAATACAGAGAAAATTTTACAATTAAGTCATAAAATTATTGTAACAAAATCTTAATTTTACAAAAATACAAGTCATAAAATTTTAAGAAAATAATGTGTGAGAATAAAGTCAGAAATTATGAAAAAAAGACACAATTTTACCAGAATAAACTAATTATGAGTAAAATATACAGTAATTTATGAAAATAAAGTTAACATTTCATAAATAATGCATTGAGAATTTGCATGATTAAAGTGATACATTTCTATTCTGTGTAGAAAGAAAATAGCGAACAAAGAAAAAAACAACAATATTGTATTACAGTAGTAGAAAACTACTGCACATTGTAAGCAGTTACTTCAGCATTTCTTTTTACAATCAGGGAAATCCTTAGTCTTTTAGTGAGTCTACTTTGCTTTATTATAAAGTATAAGGACACTTAAAAGACTTTGCAGGACACTGGGTGTCTTCAGAAGGATTCCGGAAGGCATTCTGTTTATGTTGTCGGCAGAAGTCTAAATGCCTTCTGGCATAAAAAGTCCTATGAATTTAGCTGACACGCAATGTGGATGAAGGTTTACACAACCACTTTTATTTAAAAAAAAAAATCTTTTTCCTTGTAAAATTACAACTTTCTCTTAATTTTATATTTTAATGTTCGTGATGGCCTCAATACTCCATCGTATGTATTAGTTGATATTTCAATGTGAAATCGGAATCTTAAGAAAGAAAGTTTTTTTTTTTTTTTTTTAATTTTGCATATTTTTTTAACATTTCAAGAATTTTTGACTTATTTCCAAATGGCCTGTTTATGCACTTTTAAATTGTCATGGCGATCGATACTGTTTGAAGTCGACGTATCGCGGTTTATATGAAACTATTTTTTATTTTCCTTTCCATAA
>BNCR01000328.1:0-45076 GCA_014656515.1 Oryzias celebensis
CAGCGGACAACTCTGTGATCACACAAATCTGTTTTTCTCAACACTTCCCCCAACTGGATTACAGCTCCAAAATAAATAAATAATTAACCCAACATGAATGCAACACTGTTTAATCATAAATGTATGTTATTGCAGACAATAAAAATCTCAACTATGCGTGATAGAATGACAGCAACACAACTTGGAGTCATTCTCTCTGTTTTTTTAGATGTTGGCGACGGGAAAATAGGAGAATTGAGGGCGTTTTACTCTGAGGAGATGTCACGAGCTGCTGCAGCCGCTTTTCAAATGTTGTTAGAAAACATTTGGATGTTCAGCAACTGTCAAAGCAAAAGAAAAGGAAAAGAGAAATGAGGTTCAAACACAAGAAACAATCAAACCATAAATCCAGTCAATGATTCCACATCAACCAATCATCTGTTGACTGCAGAACAGATGAATCAACTTTATGATCTGCTTCAGGATCAGACCATGTCCTTCATGTTCAAAGTCCACAGGAATCTGCTTCCTGCTGCATTCAGAACCGGTTTGAAACTGGAGCCGCTTGGACTTCTGGGACAAAGCGGTTCCAAAAATCCACAGGAAGAAGTCAAAGAAAGAACAGAAGCATTTCTGTCAGAGCGGTGAGTTGATGGAACAACTGGGATGAAAAGAATGTGGATGTTTGCATTTCAAAGGTTTCAGAAGAACTTCTTGAATGCTAGGACTCAGCTGGGAGCCTCTTTGTTGGAATCCTCAAGAATCCTGATCAGATCAGATCAGATTGATCCAACAGGAGTTTGGAGCAACAGCTTTGATCATTTTCTGCTGCTTTTGCTCTGATGTTACTTCAATTCTGCTTCAACAGGTTTACATTTCAACTTCTTTCATGGGTTTTCTTCAAAGCGGCTAAAACAGGTCAAAGGTCAAATGTTAGGACACTCTGAGCTCATCCAGATGTTTAGTTTTAGTCCCAGAAAAACATCAGAACAGAGAAGTTGGTTCTGATCCACAGAGTCCTGCAGTGATCAGAGTTCTGATCCAGCTGCAGACAGAACGGATCAGAACATTTGAATCATCGTCTGACTGAAAGAAGAAAGACGTTTCTGCTGCAGCAAAACAAAGGTTTGATGATGCTGTTGAGGATTGAAAATGAAGCTCCAAAGCAGAAACGTCTCAGTGGAACTTGATCCTGATGTGCAGATGATGATGGAGGGTTTCCTCTGCAGATGAAGGATGAAGGTGTGTGTGAGCTGATGTGGATCCAGTGAATCCAGCAGCATGGATCAGTGTGAGGACACACAGGAGGAGCCCCTCCCTCTAAAAGCACTCTGTGTGGGGAAGATGAGAGCCAGAGCAAAGCTCAGAGGTGAGATGAACATCTGCAACTGTCCAGGACTCTTCCTCCATGTCAGAGCTCAGCACTCACACCAGCAACCTTCATTTCTTCACAGGAACCAACCTGGACTGGACCTGATTCTGGATCCAGCTGTGTGTCCTTCAGGAGTGACAAGTCAAAGAATAAACCTCTTAACTTCAGTTCAGCAGTAGAACAGTAAGTGTTTGTCAGAGTTAAAGGAGGCTGGATAATAGTTCAGATGATCAATAGTTTTCAGATGAATGACTTGAGTTCTGGTTCAGTTCTGGATCTCTCTGATCAGACTCACTTGAGCATTCATGTGTGATGAGATCTTTTCAGTTGAGTCTTCAATCAATCATAAAAGCAGGAGCAACCAAAGTACTGAAAAACAGCAAATAAACAAGAAAAACAAGAAAAACAATCAAGTAAACAAGCTGCTAACAAGAGTCTTCTGAAATCCTCTGAGAGCAGAGATGTTGGAGAAACTTGAAACTAAAAGTGTTGAGTTTATTGCATTTTCTGATTTGCACAAATGTTTGGTTTAGAAAAGAACTTTAGTCAAATATTTACTGAAAGTCTTTCATCACTAATCCTAGAATAATTGACCCCAGAATATCTAATCTATTGATACTATGACAGAGTCTGAACTCTCTGGAGGGAATGCTGGTCTAAAAGCTTCTTTCAACAGAGCTCCGGTCAGAGAGAAGGACACGGAGAATCCTGTTCCAGCAAACGTTTCTGGATTTTCTGTTGAAGTTGAGAGTTACAGGACTTAAGAATGTGTGAGTGTGTGTGGCTTTAGCTTCTACACACACAGCAGCAAGAATATGTGGAGGTGCGGTCTCTAACAGAAAAATGACTCAAAGATAGCAAATGACGTCACCAATAAGTGTGTTTCAAAATAAAATACTAAGAAAATAAAAGACTTTCTACAGATACATAACCCTTAATGCCGGGATTTGTTTCTAATTATTAAAAACAATCAATCATGTTTTTTGTTTTCTAGTAGATATTAAATTAAGTTGAGATAATAAATTTAATCAAATCATTAAAAATAAATGTTAGAATTTTAGGTTTGTCACTAATCGACAACAGCAGGCATCTATGAAAAAAACATCTGTTCCCATTTCCAGAATGAAGAGACTTTTATTCATGAAACACATTATTTCCAGTGTTTTCACTCTAATGACTGACAGAACTAAGAAACCACTACCATGAGCTAAAAAAACACATTCTAAACTAAACTCTGGAATTGTTCTTTCAATACAGAAAGTCTGCACTGCTTCAGTCTAACTGTAAAATGCAGTAAAACTGTTGCTGTTTTTGTGGAAACACAGATGAATGTGACATTCTCCACATTTGAATCTGGTGCTTTTATTGTGAAAATCTTCACTAATTTACCACCACTGGTCAGAGTCCGTCAGTATCTGTGTGGACTTCCTGTCAGGAATGACTTTGTCCGTGTCTTCATTTCTATAGAATGAAGACACGTTCATTTTTAGAACAGATCTAAAGAACAATGATGGACAGAAATCACATTTATCACAACACAATATTCAGAAAATGACTATCAATGTTCTGTGGAATGGAAACATTTTCAATTTAATGCAAAAAAGAAATGTTCTTTTCATTACAGCTAAAACATGTTGATAACATTCAGGGATCGAACTAGACAGACATAGATGTAAGAAAAATATGAAAAGAACTTGTAACTAAAACAGACATTTGAAAACCAATCTAATAAAATAATGTTTTTTTCTTCTTTTTAAAAAATGAAACTAATCATTTCTCTGCCAACTTTTCAAAACATGGTTTAAAAAAACAGGAAACTCTGAATAAATAGAATCACTTTACTGGTCCTGAATAAAAAAACGGCCTGAAGGCAAAATCTAAAAACTGTAAGACAGGAAATGTTGACGTCTCCAGACATCCACAGATGGAACTAAACTGAAATCCACTATATTATCAACAGTATTGGCTCATCCATCCAAATGATCAGAATCAGGTGTTCTAATCACTTGTCCTGGTCACAGGTGTAGAAAATCAATCTCTCAGTCATGCAGACTGTTTTCACAAACATTGGTGAAAGAATGGGCCGCTCTCAGGAGCTCAGAGAATTCCAGCGTGGAACTGTCATAGGATGACACCTGTGCAACAAATCCAGTCGTGACATTTCCTAAATATTCCACAGTCAACTGTCAGCTCTATCAGAACAAATGGAAGAGTTTGGGAACAACAGCAACTCAGCTCCAAGACACATACGGATCACCAAGTGCAAAGCTTAGGATGCAGTGGTGTAAAGCACGCCGCCACTGGACTCTAGAGCAGTGGAGACGTGTTCTCTGGAGGGATCCCGCTTTTCCATCTGCAATGTTGTCTGGAAATGCATCAACAGTGTTGTTCTGGTGGGTTTGCATTCATGGGTGTAGAGGGTGTAGATTCAGCTCTCAGCCAGTGCTGAGACTGAGGGTGTTGATCTACTCCCACCCTCTGTCTGCAGTCTGTTTATCCACATGCAGGTGGAGTACAGGAGCCCTAAGCTCACAAGTGTCTTCATTCGTTTGTTAGGGAGGATGGTGTTAAACGCTGACCTACAGTCCACAAAGAGCATCCAGACGGAGCTCCCTGTTGCTCTAGGTGGGACAGAGACAACTGGCCAACAGTCATTCAGACCAGAGATGAACATTGTTTTCAGCAGGAGCACTATGGAGGTGGTCTTTAAACATTGTGCTTCTGTGGTGAGGATCCATCACTGACTGAAGATCTTGATGAAAAATCTCGTCTTCAACTTTGACCGTTCCAAATCCATGAAAGCAGATCCACTGACTAAATCCAGAACTTTTTTACCCTCCAACAGTCAAACGGACTCAAGTCAACAATGAGGTCATCATGTTTGTGATTATGGGCTGGAACTGGATGTGTGTCTAACCAAAGGTCTGGCACCAAACTGATGTCCTCTCTGACTAGAATTAGAATCTTATTTGGAACACGAGGGAAAATCTGTGCATTCCAGTAACGCCTCTTGTGGTGCTCATGGTAACTGCAGCAGCAGCTGCTAAACATTCTGTTTGTTGATGTGATTTCCTTTGGAAAAATGTTCTGAATGTCAACAGACTTTGACCTTCTTTGGAGTGTAGTGTTTTCTGCATGTTTGTGAACGTTTGTTTCTGTTCATTGTGTTCAGTTCATTCAAGTCCATGTTTTTCCATGAAAAAACATCCATGACTTGTGGTTCTACCGTCTCTTCTTCAGAGGACAAAACAAATCCAACGGATTTAGGGAATTTTCAAAAGGATTCATTAGTTTTTATTTCATCATTTTATTGTTTTTCTGATAAAGGCCTGAGAGATAAAATGTTAGAAGAAATACAATTCTCTTTAAAAATGTGGACAGTGGGATGAAAATCCTCTTCTGGTGGATTTCAGAATAACTGGTTTTGATTGGTTGGTTTAGCAGGTGAGCCTTTGGCTCAAAGACATTATAGACACTTCAATGACTTTCTATAGACATAGACAGAGAACGTGTTGATATGATCCACTGGTTTGCTGATCTAAATATGAGATTATTTCAAATAGAATCTAATAAGATTCATGGAAAAACTCCCACAGTAACTTTATGAATAATAAATGGAACTACAGAGGAACAAAGATTGTAAATCTGCTTCTATGTGTTGTTTAGTTGGGTCATTTTCCATTGGACTGAATGAGGACTGACTTGTTTGTAGAACATTCTAGCTGTGACTTGGTGAACTGACCCGACTCCAGTTAGTTTGGTTTGAAACCCACCAGCACAGACAGAATGGAGCTGATTGTTCTGATTCTCCACAGAGTGGACCAGCAGAGCTCAGAGACTCCCATGGTCAGTCTGTCCAGCAGCATCAAACACAGCTGGACTCCATCTTTCTGGTCTGTACATGAACAACAACTACTTTTCCATCATTCTGTCCACAGTCATCTCCATGCTGCACTTTGGAGACCAGTGGATTGTCAGTGTGTCCAACATGGAGCTGATGTTGGCTCCATGACTTCACTCTGATTGGCTCATTCATCTAGAATTCTGTTGCAGCTGCTGGAGGACAACATGGTCACTTTTGTGAAGAAGGAGCTGAAGAAGATCCAGAAGCTTCTGAGTCACAGGGAGGAGGAGGAGGAGGATGAAGATGAAGAGCAGAGGAGCAGCAGAGAGTCACTGATGAAGATCACAGTGAACTTCCTGAGAAGAATGAAGCAGGAGGAGCTGGCTGATGGACTGCAGAGCAGTAAGAGGATTTCTCTGAAGGTTTCAGCTGCTGATAAATGAAGATTTACTGATGTCTCAACACATGGAACCACAGGGATTCAAACCTCATCCTTCAGGGCTGCAGAGAGTTGATTTACTCTGTTTGTTGTCTTCATTCAGGATCTGCTGCAGTTTGTCGACATAAAGTCCAATCTGGTCTGAAGAAGAAGTTCCAGTGTGTGTTTGAGGGGATCTCTAAAGCAGGAAACCCAACCTTCTGAATGAGATCTACACAGAGCTCTACATCACAGAGGGAGGAACTGGAGATCTGAATGAAGAACATGAGGTCAGACAGATTGAAGCAGCATCCAGGAAAGCAGACAGAGCAGAAACAAGCATCAGACAAGAAGAGCTCTTTCAACTCCAGCTGGAAGACAAGAACCAATCAGAACCGTGATGACAAGGGAGTGGCTGGCATCGGGAAAACAGTCTTAACACAGAAGTTCACTCTGGACTGGGCTGAAGGCAAAGCCAACCAGAACCTCCACTTCACATTTCCATTCACTTTCAGAGAGCTGAATGTGCTGAAAGAGGAGAAGTTCAGCTTGGTGGAACTTGTTCATCACTTCTTCCTGAAACCAAAGAAGCAGGAATCTGCAGCTTTGAAGACTTCCAGGTTCTCTTCATCTTTGATGGTCTGGATGAGTGTCGACTTCCTCTGGACTTCCACAAGACTGGGATCCTAAATGACCTAGAAAGTCCACCTCAGTGGGAGATCTGCTGACAAACCTCATCAGGGGGAACCTGCTTCCCTCTGCTCGCCTCTGGATAACCACACGACCTGCAGCAGCCAATCAGATCCCTGCTGAGTGTGTTGACATGGTGACAGAGGTCAGAGGGTTCAATGAGCCACAGAAGGAGGAATACTTCAGGAAGAGATTCCAAGATGAAGAGCAGACCAGCAGGATCATCTCCCACATCAAGAGATCCCGAAGCCTCCACATCATGTGTCACATCCCAGTCTTCTGCTGGATCACTGCTACAGTTCTGGAGGATCTGCTGAAGAGCAGAGAGGAGGAGAGCTGCCCAAGAGCCTGACTGAGATGTACATCCACTTCCTGGTGGTTCAGGCCAAAGTCAAGAAGTCAAGTATGATGGAGGAGCTGAGACAGATCCTCACTGGAGTCCAGAGAGCAGGAAGATGATGGAGTCTCTGGAAAACTGGCTTTTGAGCAGCTGCAGAAAGGAAACCTGATCTTCTATGAATCCGACCTGACAGAGTGTGGCATCGATATCAGAGCAGCCTCAGTGTACTCAGGAGTGTTCACACAGATCTTTAGAGAGGAGAGAGGCCTGTACCAGGACAAGGTCTTCTGCTTCATCCATCTGAGTGTTCAGGAGTTTCTGGCTGCTCTTCATGTTTACCGGACCTTCATCACCTCTGGAACCAACCTCATGGAACAAAAGAAGAAATCTTGGTTTGTTTACCTGTTTCAAAACAGTCCAGTCCAGTTGTACCAGAGTGCTGTGAAGAAGGCCTTACAGAGTCCAAACGGACACCTGGACTTGTTCCTCCGCTTCCTCCTGGGTCTTTCACTGCAGACCAATCAGAGTCTCCTACAAGGTCTGCTGACTCAGACAGGAAGTAGATCACAGACCAATCAGGAAACAGTCCAGTTCATCAAGGAGAAGATCAGTGAGGATCTGTCTGCAGAGAAAAGCATCAACCTGTTCCACTGTCTGAATGAACTGAATGATGGTTCTCTAGTGAAGGAGATCCAACAGTTCCTGAGGTCAGGACGTCTCTCCACAGATAAACTGTCTCCTGCTCAGTGGTCAGCTCTGGTCTTCATCTTACTGTCATCAGAAGAAGATCTGGAAAAGTTTGACCTGAAGAAATACTCTGCTTCAGAGGAAGCTCTTCTGAGGCTGCTGCCAGTGATCAAAGCCTCCAACAAAGTTCTGTAAGAATTCTCATGAAAATCACCTTCAGAGAACAAATGAATTTGATTAGAAAAATGAAAAATTCAATAACTGCTGTCTGTCTTTGTTTTCTTCAGACTGAAAGGCTGTAATCTGTCAGAGAGAAGCTGTGCAGCTCTGTCCTCAGTTTTCAGCTCTCAGTCCTCCAGACTCAGAGATCTGGACCTGAGTTCCAACAACCTGAAGGATTCAGGAGTGAAGCTTCTGTCTGCTGGACTGGAGAGTCCAGACTGTAAACTGGAGACTCTCAGGTCAGATTTCATTCAAATGTTGATTCTCTACGACAGTTTGTGTCTGTTTTTCTCTGATTTAGGAGAAAGTGTCAGATAGCATCACTGAAGAAGAACCAGCAGTAGGTAGAATACAAACATCAGACTAAACAGGAAAACCTAAGTCCATCCAGGTGTTGATATCTGGGATCAGTTCATGTTCTCTGTGTTCTTGAAAGAAAACATGAATCAATCCCAGAACTGCAGGTTGAAATGGATAAACAGTTGCAGCAGATTTCTGACCCACAGAGCAGCAGCTCCTTATGAAGAGATATGAAGAGGTCAAAGTGCAGCAGACTGAAAGCTCTTTCCCACAGACCTGGTTCTGGGGCTTATTTAGAACCGAGCTTGGATCAGAACCAGGTCTTCTATTTCACAGAGTCAGTGAGACTCCTGTAGTTTGCAGCTTTCTTTGATTTGTAAAAACTGTCAGATCCTCAAAAATATTGTCATCAATGAACTGTGAAAAGTACTGGATTGGACCCCAGTATTCACAAAGTTTAGAGTCATCTTGATTGACAGGAAACCCAGGAAGCACAGCTGTGAATCTGTTATGATGGATATTTAAAAAAAACCCCAAAAAAGTCAATAAAAGAAATAAAAGTTCTTTTTTTTCCACATCCATTTGGATTAATGCAATAATTTGAGTTTCATGGATGTGAGATGACTCTATAGATCTACTGTATAAGTATATTTTTTTAAGTAACTTACAGTGTTTGGGGTAATGAATTACAAAGTGATGAGTTACTGTAATCAAGTTACTTTTGTCAGTAACAGAGTATTAGTGATGCATGAGCGCTAATGCAGAGTTGGAGATTGGTCAAAGTAAAATGAAGAGAGCGTAAATATGGACATGGATGAATACGTAGGACATTGAGCAACTAGATCATTATTTCCAATTTGTTGAACACAAAAGCAAAACCATTTCAGTTAAAAGCAAGTTTTGTCCTGGAGATGAACTTCTTTCCACTGCCCGAGTGCCAATGAGCAACCTGTTTACACACTATGTAGACTACTATACAATGTAGATTTTCTCCTGTTCATGTGTTGAAATGAATGAGGTGGTGCTAACAAACCTGAATGTCCTTATGTAGCCTCTATGTTTTTATTTTGTGGATTTTACAAAACGATCTTGTTTTTATTTTGTTCTCCATAAAAATATATGTTTTGTCAAAATTTTACAAGTTAGAAATAAAGTAAACATTAAAAGAAAAAAAACACTCAAATTTATTTTTTTTATGTTATTTTATATATAAAAAATAAACTTATATATATAATGTGAACCCTGGGGAGGTGGCTGTGTCTTCTCAACCAATCAGGGACTCAACTTTGGAAATGTGATGTTTTCAGGGACAGCGGAGAAAACATCCAATATGGTGGATCGATCCAGAGTTCTCCTGAACTTCCAATTATATTGTTAACCTGCTGTATCCCTTTCTCATTGCTGTAAACAGAGAGTTGAAACTTTCTTTGTTCATTCATTTTGTGTCAGATCCATTAAAATGTGATCAAGATTTTCCTATTGAAGGAAGAGAATTGAAGTGATCTTCAATTCTCAAAGAACAATTCACTTTACAATGTAATCATGTCATTTGTAAAATTCATTTTACAATTTAGGATTCAAGAAGAAGAAAAACAATTGAATCTGACATTTTGAAATCAAAACAAAATCAATTGGATTTGAAATCGTTATGTTTTTTTGGTTTCATGTTTCAAATCAAAATTCATTTTTCAACTGTCAGTTCAATCTGCATTTCTGCCATGCATTTAGAAAATGTGTTTTGTAATGAAAGATTCATGATGATAAATGACATTTCAATTCCTCGTCTGTTTTCACTTCATTTTAAAGTCATTTCAAATGGATTGAATCTTAATTTACCAACATGTTGGTCAAAATGTCAAAATCCAAAAGAAGTTGCTAAACCTCCAGCTGCATCACTGCTCCTGAACACACTTTTCTGTCTGATTTCAGGTTGAGGGACTGCAGTTTGTCAGAGATCAGCTGTGAAGCTCTGAGTTCAGCTCTGAAGAAAAACCCGTCTAATCTGACAGAACTGGACCTGAGCAGGAACGAGAACCTGCAGGATTCAGGAGTTCTTCATCTGTGTGGTTTTCTGGAGAGTCCAGACTGCAGACTGCAGACTCTGAGGTCAGACTCCATGTTTCAGTTGTGTTCAGATCAATATGATGAGAAAGTTGTGTTGACACTAAACTGCAGACATGAGGCTGATGTTCTCCTGCTGCATGCTGACCATCTTCATGCTGAAGGCTGTTTTCTTCTTCTGAGCTTTAGTCCATTCACTGTGGCAGAAGATCTCATGTTTGAATGTTTCTTTCCATCTTCTTCATTTCTAATGTCAGTTTCCTTCAAGACTGATCTTTTCCATAAAGGTCTGCAGATGTTTCCTCTTCTTCATCCTCTTCACTGCAGATGGAAGGAAAGCTCCTTCCTGAAGATCAAACTGATCTAGAATTACACGGCGGGTTGGATGTGGTCCGTGGACCTTCACTTTAATGCGTGGTTTAAACAAACGCTATTTGTACAAAGCGGTTGAATGAATAAACTTAGAATTTTCCAAACCTCAGTCAGGAAGAATCTAAATAAGGTTTGGTGTGATGAGTTCTCTGGTTCAGCCGCTGTTATTCCAGAATCTCAATGGTCCATCAACGGTGCGTCTGCTTTTTGTCTCATTATTCACACGTCAACTGTCAGGGTTGACGTGTGGACACAAACGCAGACAGCAATAGAAATGAATAGTCTTTCATTTAATTACTCGAAAGAACACAAGAGCAATTCCTAGAAGGCACAGAACCACCCGACAACCCGTGCAAGGGAGACGAGGGTATATAACAGGGAGAGAGGATTAGTTAACAACATACAGGTGTGCCAGGAGGGAGGGAACACACAAGGAGGGAAGTGTCATTAGACCTGAAAAGCAATGGTGAGCACAGGAAATACAACAAAATAAAACAGGAAGTGACAAACACAACAACAATTTATGTCCTGGGTCCATAACCCCACATCAACAGACTGAAATAGAACTTCTCTGTAAAACTTGCATTGTGTTGCAGAGACATGATGGAGGTGATGGAAACATTTCTTTGATTATTGAAGGTTTTTTGTGCAACACAACAGAGACACACCACAGACAGACCAGTGTAATTCCGGCTGGTGGTTTCATGAAGATCCTGGGGCCTGTAGCCCAGATGTTTGTATTTGATTGTGTCTCTTTAGCAGCCTGACATGCTTTGCCAGTTCAGCCCTTCTTTTAGTTCAGTGATTATGTAAGTAGACCTCTGTCCCTTTCAGGTGTTTCCTCTGCTTCATCAGAACTATCTTGTGCTTCTGATTGACAAACCTGATAAGGATCCTTGGTTTATCCGTCTCTTGGGAAGCAGTCGTCAGGACTCGATGGATTTAGATCCAGGAAAATTCCTAGAGATGTGAGAAATGATCCAACTTGAGTCATCTGGATCTCCAGCTGCACAGGCGTTATCTTCTGAAGGTCGAGCTGCTCCAAGCCTAGTTCTGTGTTTGAGTCGGAATCCAGTCAAAATGAAATGATTCATTCTGTTGTTCCACGTCATCCTTTCTTATCTCCAGGAAGTCAATCCGATAATATTGTTGTTCATCTCATTGGTCCGTTCACGCAGCGCTGTTAATCTGACCCCGCCCACCTATATAAAAACTGACACTTTTTTCAATAAAACATTATTGTTTCACATAATGTACATTTCATTTCCGCATCAGTCTTCATGAACAGGAGATTTAAATTAATGCGCACCGTAAGAAAAACAAAAACTAAGTTTGTCGCCGTGACATTAAAATATAATAATTCCTCAGAGTGTGAATTGGTTTTATTTATTTGTCTTTTTTGTATTTTGTTGTGTGTTTTTAATTGTAAATCACTTTGAGCTGCAACACATAAAAAGTGTTTTTTGTAAATAAAGCTGGATTGATTAATTGATTAGTTCAGTTTGTTGAAAAAGAACCAAACAAGGTCACATTATACCCAGACTTTCTTTCTGTTCTGCCAAATGTCAACATGAAATGTGAACAAGTTTGAAATGAAAACTACAGCTGGTCACCACTCCATTTACTGGGGGTGAAAAAATGAAGAATGACGCCGTCCAAGTGCAGAAAATTCATATGACTATAATTATCAAACTAATGAAAAAGAAAAAACATTTGTTTACATGCAATAAAAGCAGCATCACAGAATAAACTTACATTTAGTTATTCAGGTCCTGTCTCATAATGTCACAAAAGATAAATTAACCAAAAACATTCACTTATTTTTATTTCATGGTTGTGAAGGTCTTAAGGTGCGTTCCCTCTTTCTCGGCTCGAGGAGAATTGGCTGCTCGCCGCGTGTTCAAAAATCTGTTCCCTAAACTGGCTGCCTCTGTGGCGTGTGGGAGGAGCTAACAGCTAATGTATTTGATCACGACATGAAGCTTTGTTTGTATTTCATTCACAATACATGGAAGACACGGATGATGTTAAAAGATCAGTTTATTTCTTTTTCAAAGAGTTCTTCATAAACATCAGTGATCACGTCTTCATGTAGATCACGGCCATCAAAAAGAAATGAACAAATAAATAAACCTTCTACCCACAAAAAAGAAGTAAAAGTCAGTCATCAAATAGTAAAAACTCCTTAAGACAAACCTGTGCTTGTGGTGACAGCGGTTTGTTCTGAACTCATCACACTAAAATTCTAGAACGTTAAATTCTAGAACGTTAAATCTCACTATAAGTTGAAACTTTCTTTGTTCATTCATTTTGTATCAGATCCATTAAAATGTGATCAAGATTTTCCTATTTCCTAGTTTTTTTACCCATAATTCAAAGTGATCTTCAATTCTGAAAGAACAATTCACTTTACAATGTAATCATGTTATTTGTAAAATTAATTTTACAATTTAGGATTCAAGAAGAAGAAATACAATTGAATCTGACATTTTGAAATCAAAGCAAAATCAATTGGATTTGAAATTGTCATGTTTTTTTTTTGGTTTCATGTTTCAAACAAAAATTTTTCAACTTTTAGTTCAATCTGCATTTCTGCCATGAATTTAGAAAATTTGTTTTGTAATGAAAGATTCATGATGATAAATGACATTTCAATTCCTCGTCTGTTTTCACTTCATTTTAAAGTCATTTCAAATGGATTGAATCTTAATTTACCAACATGTTGGTCAAAATGTCAAAATCCAAAAGAAGTTGCTAAACCTTCAGCTGCATCACTGCTCCTGAACACACTTTTCTGTCTGATTTCAGGTTGAGGGACTGCAGTTTGTCAGAGATCAGCTGTGAAGCTCTGAGTTCAGCTCTGAAGAAAAACCCGTCTAATCTGACAGAACTGGACCTGAGCGTGAACCAGAACCTGCAGGATTCAGGAGTTCTTCATCTGTGTGGTTTTCTGGAGAGTCCAGACTGCAGACTGCAGACTCTGAGGTCAGACTCCATGTTTCAGTTGTGTTCAGATCAATATGATGAGAAAGTTGTGTTGACACTAAACTGCAGACATGAGGCTGATGTTCTCCTGCTGCATGCTGACCATCTTCATGCTGAAGGCTGTTTTCTTCTTCTGAGCTTTAGTCCATTCACTGTGGCAGAAGATCTCATGTTTGAATGTTTCTTTCCATCTTCTTCTTCATTTCTAATGTCAGTTTCCTTCAGGACTGATCTTTTCTTTTCCACAAAGGTCTGCAGATGTTTTCTCTTCTTCATTTCTAATGTCATCCAGAGGATTGGTAATTAGGATGATGCCCCCCACCCTCATACACAGAGTTCTTTTAAAATGTATCTTTTGTGTCATAAATGATGTTATATTTTCCATTTCTCTGCTTTTTGTCTCGTTATTCACACGTCAACAGACTGAAATAGAACTTCTCTGTAAAACTTGCATTGTGTTGCAGAGACATGATGGAGGCGATGGAAACATTCCTTTGATTATTGAAGGTTTTTTGTGCAACACAACAGAGACACACCACAGACAGAACAGTGTAATTCCGGCTTTAGGCAGAACCAGCAGCTTAAAGCCGTTTCTGAGCGGATCAGTCAAGACAATAAAACGACTAGTGATTAACTTGGACCTGTATATGTGCAAACACACACAGGTTCTTTAGAAGTTCCAGAACTGGATCAGCTGAAACATTTAAGCCCCGTTTCCACTGAGCGGTCCGGTCTGGTGTTTTGAGCATTTCTATTGTAAAATGGACCCATTAAACAGTACAGAACCATCCCTCTGAGCCCCCATCGGTGGTAGGTCCATTGAAAAGTTGAATGGAATGTTTGGGGCGGAGCCTCTGTAGCCACCTGTTGATTGACAGAAACTGATGACAACATTAGAAAGAGCCAATATAGCGCTCATTTAAGCTAACGTTTCCAATGATTCTTTACAGCGGTATTTGTCTTATTCCACAATCTTCTTTAAGACAACATTAAATTCCTGTTCTATATGATGTACCAGAAGTAATGAAATAAAAAGACGAGCTGCTGGATGACCTCCATTGTTGTTGCTTTTCTAGTGGTCGCTCTACAATGACGCAATGACACGCTGGCAGACCACACCACGCATGCTAGCAGACTACACCACGCATGCTAGCAGACCACACCACGCATGCTAGCAGACCACACCACGCATGCTAGCAGACTACACCACGCATGCTAGCAGACCACACCACGCATGCTCGCAGACCACACCACGCATGCTCGCAGACCACACCACGCATGCTAGCAGACCACACCACGCATGCTAGCAGACCACACCACGCATGCTAACAGACTACACCACGCATGCTAGCAGACTACACCACGCACGCTAGCAGACTACACCACGCATGCTAGCAGACTACACCACGCACGCTAGCAGACTACACCACGCACGCTAGCAGACTACACCACGCATGCTAGCAGACTACACCACGTTTGCTCGCAGACTACACCACGCATGCTAGCAGACTACACCACGCATGCTAGCAGACTACACCACGCATGCTAGCAGACTACACCACGCACGCTAGCAGACTACACCACGCATGCTAGCAGACTACACCACGCACGCTAGCAGACTACACCACACACGCACCGTGAAAACAAACCGCTCAGTGGAAGTGACTTAGTGGCTTAACTCAGTGGAAACACTCGCCAGAATGAACTGGACTGTACCGTACCATTCCTTACCGGACCGGACCGCTCAGTGGAAATGGCGCTTTAGTCCAGGGGTCAGAAACCTAGAGCACACGTTCCACAGATGTCATTCAGAGGGAAAGACAGAGACACGACGGAATGTCATCTGTTTGTATTGAAGCGGCTGCTGTGTGTCGCTGTAGATCTGGATAGAACAGAACTTTACTTTGCTGACTAGCGAGTCACTAGATTCTATCACCTAAACCTTTCTATCGGGCAGAAGATAAGTCATGCTGAACTGAGTCTCATACACTGCATTACCACAGTCAACTGGACATTAAAGAGGCTTTAGGAACGGCAGAGTCCAACATCCTCAGCAAGTATTCACTTGATAGACATTTTTAACATTTGACAAACCAACAGCATAGCAGACGTGATGCCTGCAATAATCCTTTCACTCATGGTGCAACTACACCAACAGAATTAAACTGAACTCCCACAATGCGAAATTTATTGGATATTTCAAACTTTTTTCACAAATAAATACTGAAAAATTGGGCGTGCAAAATGATTCATCCCCTTAAGTTAATATTTTGCGAAACTGCTGGAGCTCAAAGAGGTTGGATGGAGGCGTTTGTGAACAGCAGTTTTTAGCTCTTTCCACAGATTCATGATTGGATTCAGGTCTAGACTCTGACTGGGCCAGTCTAACACCTGGATATGTTTATTTTTGATCCATTCCATTGTAGATTTTGCTTCATGTTTTGGATCGTTGTCATGTTGGAAGACAAATCTCCATCCCAGTCTCAGGTCTTTTGCAGTTTTTTTATTTGTGAAAAAAGTTTGAACTATCTAACAAATGTTGTTCCACTTCATGATTGTGTCCCACTTGTTGTTGATTCTTCACAAAAAAATACAGTTTTATATCTTTATGTTTGAAGCCTAAAATGCAGTAAAAGGTTGAATAGTTCAAGGAAGCCGAATACTTTCACAAGACTCTGTAACACAATCAATCAACAAAGGTTTGCATTCATAAAAAAAAATACTTCTCAATCATAGGTTAACCAGACATCAAATGTTAGATTACTTTAAAGGTAGTGAGAGAAAGTGAGTTTATCTAATCCCACTCCGGCTCGACCAGACCATTTCCTGTTCATAAAAAAATATTTTTCCGCTTCATAACTTATTAGCAAATATTTATACCTTACCAACATAGATTCAGGTCATTAAGAATCCTTAAGTAACAATAAATCACATGACTATGTAAACACGATCCCAGACTTTATCATAGCAGATGCAGATCAATAATCAGAAGTAGTGAACAATTAAGTGTTGATCATCAAATAAAATATATAAATATGCAGAATGTTTTCCATTAGAAAGGTCATTGATATCGACTAAGTATCAAGCATAGAAGTATATTAATATGTATTCTGATTACAAAAGACTTTTTCACTGTTTTTCTGCACAACCTGCTTTTTCCAGTCAGGATGAAGAGAGAAAGGAAAGTTTAACTCTGATTCATGCTTTTATTTTGGTGAACATCTTTGAGTTTCTGCAGAGAAACTTCATGTTTACCTGGATTTTTCTACACTTCCAATAGTTTGTTTCCAAAAGTCCAACATGAAATCCAACATTTCAACAAGTTTCTAAATGTGCTTTTTGTTCCTGTGATTTGAAAGGAACCAAAGAGTTGAAACTTTCTTTGTTCATTCATTTTGTGTCAGATCCATTCAAATGTGATCAAGATTTTCGTATTGAAGGTTTTTTTTACCCATAATTCAAAGGGATCTTCAATTCTCAAAGAAGAAATATAATTGAATCTGACATTTTGAAATCAAAGCAAAATCAATTGGATTTGAAATCGTCATGTTTTTTTGGTTTCATGTTTCAAATCAAAATTCATTTTTCAACTGTCAGTTCAATCTGCATTTCTGCCCTGCATTTAGAAAATGTGTTTTGTAATGAAGAGTTCATGATGATAAATGACATTTCAATTCCTCGTCTGTTTTCACTTCATTTTAAAGTCATTTCAAATGAATTGAATCTTAATTTACCAACATGTTGGTCAAAATGTCCAAATCCAAAAGAAGTTGCTAAACCTCCAGCTGCATCACTGCTCCTGAACACACTTTTCTGTCTGATTTCAGGTTGATGAACTGCAGTTTGTCAGAGATCAGCTGTGAAGCTCTGAGTTCAGCTCTGAAGAAAAACCCGTCTAATCTGACAGAACTGGACCTGAGCAACAACAAGAACCTGCAGGATTCAGGAGTTCTTCATCTGTGTGGTTTTCTGGAGAGTCCAGATTGCAGACTGCAGACTCTGAGGTCAGACTCCATGTTTCAGTTGTGTTCACATCAATATGATGAGAAAGTTGTGTTGACACTAAACTGCAGACATGAGGCTGATGTTCTCCTGCTGCAACTTTTTTTTGGTTGTTTTCCTGAACAAAAGAGGCTTTAAAAGAACTGACTGTTGGTCTTTGCCAAATTTACATTTTCTCCTTTATGTCAATTATCAGCTTAAATCCTCTCATCACTTCATGTCTCTTCACTGGGATTTTCAACACAAACATCATGTTTCTAAACACAAATAAACTTACACTTAAAGGTCATGTTAGTAAGCCATCGTTACTCTCTAAGGAGTGGTTTCTGAAAAGAGATTTAGAAGATTTTCTGCATCACTTTCTTTTTCTGAGTCATCACCTAAAAGAGGATCAGCTGAGCCTGTGTTTCTTCTGGTAAAGTCATTGCTGTAAAAATGAGGCTGTTAATCAGCGAGCGCAGACATGGAATACAACAACATCCACACAAGGTCAAAAGTGCAGCAAAAACTTCCACTGACACTCGGATAGAGACTGGAATGTCATCAGAGAGGTGGTGGAGAGCTGTTCTTGAACTGCCTGGAGACCAGCTTGTGTCCAGTTTCCCAGCCGTTGGACATTGTAATGGACGTAGTTGATCCTGTCAACATTCTTAATAATTGTTCACCACCAACAAAATGAAGACTCAAACCCAGCTGCAACCTGATCCATAAGTTTATGTTCATCTGGGACCCTCCTGGAACTCGGATTGCATCAATATAAGTTGGATCTCTCTCATCCCTCCAGGAACAGGATCTACGTTTTCTGTGAAGCCGACTTTCAGACAGTTTGGATGTTAGTTCACTAGTTAACATTGGATAGATCAATACTGGTAGGAGTAAGGTTACCAATGAACACAAACCAGTCTTGTTGGTCGGCATTCTGTCAAAAAGCAGGTTTCTTCCACACCACCATACATCTCCTCTAGAAACTGGTTTAAATTCAGAAACAGTAACTATCTCAAAACACCATTCCTTGTTCAAGTTTCCCAGTGCTTTTCCTTCCTCTGTGATGTTAACACAAGTAGAATTTCCAAAAGCAACCTTCCTAGAAAATATTGGTTTGTGGCTTGTAGCCTTAGTGACAGAGAAAAGAGAATCCCATTCAGAACTGAATTTATTGACGTTTTCTTTTGTCATAACTTCCAACAAGCAATCTTTTCCAATCGGTGCAGGAACTACCTTGAGTATAGGTCTAGAGCAATCAAATACAGCAACATCAAATAACACAAAAGAAGTGTCTCACCCATGAGTGACACATCCCAGCTGAAGTTTGCTCCCTAAGGGGACAGGTGTTCACGCCATCAGCACTGCTTAAATCAGTCCAGACCCAGCACGACTGATCCCCACCAACACTTTGTTCTATGGCTTGTTTTACTCACCTGTCCCTTTGGATCCTTCAGCTGAGATGACCTTTTTACAAAGTGTGAGGTGGACCCAAGTTGTTCTTTCAGTAATTTTGACCGCAGTGGGCGTGGTCAACAACACCTGGTAGGGTCCTTCCCAGTTGGGTGAAAACCATTGCTTTCTTTTTACACTCCACACTATGACCCAATCTCCTGGTTCAACCAGTATCTGGGGGTCCTGCTGGGAAGGTTGAGAAGAATCATCATCAATAGATTTTTCTTTCATTTTTTCTAGCATTTTTCTAATATAATCAGCCAGGTTTTGCTCTTCAGATGTTTCCCATTGATTTTTAAAATGAGGTCATCTATATGGTCTTCTAAATAGAGTCTCATAAGGCGTCAGGCCTCCATTACTTGTAATGTTAACATATAGTTTGACTAGATCAAGGCATTGTGTTCATGATCTACCAGTTTCCTCCATACATTTCTTTAATCTGTTCTCTACAGTTCCGTTTGTTCTTTCCACTAGTCCTGCGCTCTAAGGATGGTTTGCACAGTGATTTTTCATGTTTGTGTGAAACATGGTTCCTATGTTTTTTATAATTTGGTTAACAAAATGGGTTCCATTATCACTGTAAATGGTTTCTGGAATTCCATATCTGTAGAAATCTGTTGAAGGGAGACCATACTGTTCTTTCAACTGGAAGAAAGATTGAACATGTTCTTCCTCAAATAGCTGATTTATAAGAAGACCCTTGTCTGATTCCTCTTTCTATATTTAAGAAATCTGAGAAGTGTCCATTAACTTTTATTTTTGATTTAGAATTTTTATATAGACACCTAACCCAGGTAATGAATTTCATTTACATTGTTTGAAGAAGTGATCTGTTTTCCCCTCTTAGAATTCTCAGGGCTGTTTCTTATAAACTAGTTCATAATATTCAGCAAACATTTTTGATATTATTTTGGGATTATTTTAGATTATTTTAGAGGATAGATTCTAATGAAGACTTTACAGTTAATTATCTATGATACACAGCTTAGCATTTCAAATAATAAATACAAGTTCTCATTTGACGCCTGCTTTACCTCTGAAAGACGCCAAAGTGAGAAATCAGTTTTTCCTTTTGAATTTCAGCTCAGTTATTAATTGTAAATACAATTGAATGAAAAACTGTAAACCCGTCATTCATGAAGACATGCATTGGTTTCAATTAAGAAGGTTTAAGAACAACAGAGGAAAAAGATTGAATCTATTTCAATGGGACCAGACATCAGTTCATCTGCTTCATAAAAGAATCATGTTTGAAGAATAATTCCAATCATAAACATTTCTAATCATAGTTTTTTTTCTGTCCACTGTCTCATGAAAGGCTTTAGTTTGACTGTAATCTGTGAGAAATCTTCTAATATTCTAAATAACCTTTTGTTTGTCTGTTTGTCCCCTTTTGTTTTTATATAACATCCTCTGTTTGAAGCTTTTCTTTAACACAGTAATCAAACTCTCAAAGCTGACATAAGTGAGAGCTGATAACAGTCAGAGGTCCTCAGCAGTTTAGTCTGAGAAACTGTATCTGTATTTAGGGTTTGCGTTGCACACTTGCAGATAACAAGCTTCCTGGCTGTTTAACAGCTGTTAAGAGTTTAGTTTTTGTTTACTACCATACTGTTGTACCAGTACACCTTTACAGTCCACCATTTGAACAAAGAGTTATTGTAGTCAGGCAGGGCTACACTGGATGTTAGAAGTTGTTTTCTTTTACAAAAAGCCTCTTCTGCCTCAGGAGTTTATTCAAATGCAGTTGACACTGAAATGTTTTATTTTATTTTTTACTTTGGGGGCGTCAGTGGTCCTGTCACCTCAAAACAGACGAGACAAAAGAAAAATGGAGTGAACTTTGCACGTCCACAGTTTGGTATCCATGCGCTGCAGTAATTAGTCAAACAAAAATAACATCATTTGCTTCTTAGTAGGGATTAAGGAGCCTCTAAAACTGCAGCTTTCCTTTAATCTCAAACAGTTTTCTCTTTACAAAAGGATTACGTCTCAAACAACATCTTTCTGCCACAACTGAAGTTTAAGTAAACTAACTTTATGCCAAATATCTTAACAAAGCCAACGTTATAGTTTTCATCATCAGGGGAGGAAACCAAAATCTCCTCCAAATAAAAGTCTGAATCTGGATTCTTGTTGGAGTTCCTTCATTCAGTTTATCTGCTTTATTCTTGATCTGGTCCTGGTTTGGTTTAAGCTGCATTGTAACATGTAAATCCTGTCTGCTTGTTTGACCACAAATTAATTTATTATTACTTATTTACTAGTTTTCTAGTTTCTTTTCTCCTGTGGCTCAGCGTCCTCGCAGAGGCCAGAAGGGTGCTCTGATTTTCCACCTCTCCTCTCACTAAAATCTGTTCATCAGCTCTTCCTGACTGCTGGGATGTGTCTCTTTTCCTTCACCTTTCTATGTTTTCATCATTGTTATCATATTTGATCATTTTTTAATTCTCTTTATCTTATTTCTCACATCTGAACAGAGTACATTTTCATCAAGATCATTCCCTTGTTTTCATCCTTTTCCCTTAAGCTCCTCATCCTTCTGTTCAACTGCTTTTATCTGTAAATATAACTAACTGTACGCAGCTTATTTGCATATTTTCAACGGTTCTCTTCTCTCTAATTCTCTTCCTCTTGTAGAAACATTCACTGTCCGCTTGCTCCCTGCGTTATCAGTCTGCTCAAGCATGAACACCGATCTCTGCTTCTTATTTCCAGCTTGTGTTGCAGCTTTTAACTTTCACTTCCCTTCATCTTTTTTTCTCTCTTTTTCACTTCCTTCATCCAATAATAAGTTTCAATCCTGCATTTTTCCATCTTTTTAAGATCATTTTAGTTTTTGCTGCTTTAGCTTCTTGTAGTTTGATTAAATTGTGCAGTTTATCTACCATTAAAGTTGTGATTTTTTTATCCAATCATCTTTACAAATTAACATTAATTTGTTTTTTATTTGTTTGAAAGGTTTTGTTTTTTTCTGGATTCATTTTTTCTATAACCTACCAGTTCTTACAATGGAGAGTTTTCTGGGGTTTTAAGGCGTTTCTTTGTGTTTTTCCCATTTTGTTTCTTTATTTAATACTTGATTTTTGTAAAGCCTGTTTTCTTTCTCTTTTTTAAATTTACTTTTAGACCAGTTCCAACACCTAATGAGGGGGTTGACAAACCGCGGCTCTTTAGCGCTGCCCTAGTGGCTCCCTGGAGCTTTATAACAATGTTTAAAAATGGAAAAAGATGATGGGAGAGAAAACTCTTAATGTTTTCAATTGCTGTAAGAATGTGTTGAATAAATATTACATTTCAGCATTTCTGTTAACAAAGATTTGTGCCTTAGCCTGCGACACACTTTTCTACCAGCAGGGGGGGATGCTAAGCAGATAGCTGTTGTAAACAAACCGGCGACTGTGTGACGGGTCATGGATCCCAAGGGGAAAAAGAGAAAAAGAACTGAGGAGAACAGAGGATTCAACAGAGCAGTCAGGTGGTGCGTTCTCTACAGAATGCACTGCAGGGAAAATAAACATTGAATCATAAATGCTCATTATGTATTTGGAGCCAACTTAGTCATTTTGATAGTAGGCTAACATAGCTAATATAGATACATACAGCATGTGTTGTCTTTATCAAAAAGCTTAAATAAGTCTTTTAATTTTTTACTGCTCCAGACATATTTATTTTTTTGGTCCAATATGGCTCTTTCAACATTTAGGGTTGCTGACCCCTGACCTCGGGTGTTCTATGGTTGATTTCTGAGTGAGGCAGCAATAACATCCAGTAGTGATAATCCTCAAGCTTCTACTCTTTCTAGCGGAGGATTCTTAGCCTCTGCATCCAAAACTGGCTGCTGTTTACATTCTCATCCTTTGGTGTGACAGAAATACCTCCTGGTATTTTCTATCCACTTACTCACATGTTCACTCACTTTTGCAGACTTCAGACTCTGCCGTCTATTTTTACCTGATAGTGTCTAGAATTTTCCGGGTTTTTACCATGGAATTTAAACGATCGTAGGACTCCGTCGTCCTCTTTACCACAGATTTTAAGAGCTTTTGCAGGACTCCGCCATCCTCTTTCATTCACACCTTTTAAATAAAGGCCACTCACCCCTCTGTCTCCCCCCTTCGGTATCCGTCAACCGTTAGGTCCCATTCGGTAGGACGAAAACTGGGTCCTGGAAAATGTCTGGTTTAGAATCCTTAAAGGATCCTGCAGAGGCCACAGACTGACCTGTGATTCTTACACCAACTGAACCCTTCAGGTATATTGAGATCCGGCATGAAGGACCAAAATAATGTCAGGTTTAGATCACAGACATTCAATTCAAACTGCAAAGGAAAAGACAGAGATGTTTTTTTTAGTTCTCACATGTGAGGAGGACGATCAGAGAGTTCAGGCGTTACAATCTCAAATCACTCTGCACCTCCTCCTGACCTCTATGTTTTATTTACAACTGGGTCTTCCCAAGTTACAATGAGACTACAGCTTCTGAGGGTGCATGTGCACAAGCTGCAGTCTAATTACAACATTACACAAACAGTCGCATCTTCTTCTTTCAGCTCAGAATATTCTGTCTCTTTATTTAAGCAGTTTTATTCACTTAAAACAATAATGAGGAAGAAACAGCAAAAGCAAACTGACAATTATTTACATTATTCCAACATTTTTCAACTGTCAGTTCAATCTGCATTCCTGCCATGCATTTAGAAAATGTGTTTTGTAATGAAAAAGTCATGATAATAAATGACTTTTCAATTCCTCGTCTGTTTTCACTTCATTTTAAAGTCATTTCAAATGGATTGAATCTTAATTTACCAACATGTTGGTCAAAATGTCAAAATCCAAAAGAAGTTGCTAAACCTCCAGCTGCATCACTGCTCCTGAACACACTTTTCTGTCTGATTTCAGGTTGTGGAGCTGCAGTTTGTCAGAGTTCAGCTGTGAAGCTCTGAGTTCAGCTCTGAAGAAAAACCCGTCTAATCTGACAGAACTGGACCTGAGCAACAACAAGAACCTGCAGGATTCAGGAGTTCTTCATCTGTGTGGTTTTCTGGAGAGTCCAGACTGCAGACTGCAGACTCTGAGGTCAGACTCCATGTTTCAGTTGTGTTCACATCAATATGATGAGAAAGTTGTGTTGACACTAAACTGCAGACATGAGGCTGATGTTCTCCTGCTGCATGCTGACCATCTTCATGCTGAAGGCTGTTTTCTTCTTCTGAGCTTTAGTCCATTCACTGTGGCAGAAGATCTCATGTTTGAATGTTTCTTTCCATCTTCTTCTTCATTTCTAATGTCAGTTTCCTTCAGGACTGATCTTTTCTTTTCCACAAAGGTCTGCAGATGTTTCCTCTTCTTCATCCTCTTCACTGCAGATGGAAGGAAAGCTCCTTCCTGAAGATCAAACTGATCTGATATGGATGAAGGTTGATGTTTTCTGGAAGTTCAGCCTCATTCCAATAACAGCAGGAGCAGAGAGTTCTTTGCTTGTTGTGATTCTACAATCAGAGACTTGATCTTCAGGCAGAGTTTTTCATGTTGGAGAAAGCTTGAATTAAATTTGCATATAAATGCATATATTTAATATAAAATGATTCAATAAATGTGTCATTAACTATTTAAAATTGGCATTAAAAATAATATTGTTATGAAACGTCTCAATATATTTTTTAAAATGTTTAGTACTTCATTATTTTCTGTTTAGATCACTTTTTCATAAAAAGCGGACTATTTTATTAGTTGTGCAGCATGTTGTCATGGTAACACTACAACGTGTCACTGAGCCGCCACAGACCTCGACTGCAGCGGCAAAGGAAAGCGATATATTTGCTGATCGTCTTGATAGGTTCAATAAAGCATCAGTTCAGAGAGAAAGTTCACCTTTTACTGCTTGTTTTTGACATTTGACATTTTTTGACTGACTGTGTCAAACCATATGATACTGAAAAATAAAATTAAATAAAATCAATAAATAATAATGCATTCAAACTGATCACCAACATTAACTCAGGAGCACAATATAAAAAAAAAACTTTGACCTGCAAAACAATAATATATAAAATAATGCTGATTTTTTTTAAATCAAAGATGATGTCTGGATTAATGGCTACAATGAGCACGTTTTGCAATGCACAGCTTTTCGAAGCGAGGTTTGAAGCAGGACACAGCAACTCTCAGCTCCTGCTCCATGTGTAGCTGGGACCTGTATTTGCTTTTCAGAGCAGCAACAACAGAGAAGCCAGTTTCACACAAGTAAGAAGTTGCAAATGGAAGAAGAATGTGCACAGCTCTTTGTCCTAAGAGTGGATATTGCTTCTCCGCATTCAGCCAGAATTCACTCAGTGTCTGGGATGTGGAACTTGGTCTCAATGTGGAGTCAGATGTGATGTCTATGAACTGCTCCTCCTCTGCAGAGCAGAAACCAGTTGGAGCTGCTGCATTAAGAGGATCTCTCACCCAGTCATACTGGGAACTGTTTTCAGGGAAGTACTTTGTAAAGAATCCCATCAGTGATGAAATATGTTGCTTAAAATCTGGAATCACTGAGGTGGCATCATAGTCTGTAGTGTTAACAAATTCCTGCAGGTTCTCAAATGACAACATTTCTAATGTTGCAGGCAGTATCAGCTCCTCTGCTATGGTGTGGGGTTCTTTGCACTGAGCAGTTTGGTTTGCCACCTTATATGATGCCAACAACGCTCGCTGGTTTACTGAAGTAGCGGTCACAAAGCGGGATGATTGTCGGCAATATTCAGCACGTTTTACTGAAAAAACTCAAGCGGCTTATCAGCGTGATTGGGGTGTAATGTATTTAAGTAACGCCTTAATTTATTGGGCTTCATGCTGTTCGCTGCCAACATTTTTAGACACAGTTAGCACAGCGGTCTTTCCTCGTCTCCAACCGTAGTCACAGTGAAGCCAAGCGCTACATACGCTTCGTCATATTTGCTCGTCTTAGCTTCCGGAAGATCTTCGCTTTTCTCTTTATCTCCGTCTCTCTCCGCCTGTCTTCTCATCCCTGTTAAATATTTTTTCATGGTGTCACTTGAGGGTCTGCAACACTTCGTGTCTACACTTCCGACTCAAACTCTGGGATGTGTGCAAAGCGCGCATGCTCAGTGCAAACAAAACTCCTACACCACCGAGCGAATGCTCCTGCGCACACTCTGCCAATGAGAGCGTCACTGCCCCCTAATGTAGTGGAAGTGCAATTGCACTTTATTCTAGGATAGTAAAAAAAATAATAAAAATAAAAAAGCGTGTTCCCCGAGGTCAAACGCGCCCCCCTTGACGGAGCCTCGCGCCGCCCCACTGTTTGAGAAGCACTGAATGTATTTAGCAGAAGAAATGACATTTTGAACTTTTTATCTTCATTTTCTTACAGAGTGTCTTATTTTGAAGAATTCATGTGTGCTTTTGTCCAAAGTTAAAACGACAATAATTCATTAAAAAAATGCTATTTTTTCTCTATATTTCAACATTTTATTCATGAACAAATGATAGTTTAGATACAAATCATAATGTTAACATAATGTAACGTCCGGCTGGACAGAGCTGAGAGGTTTTTTTCTGCAGCGAGCATTTTAAACATGCAGAAAGCTACACTTCTAGAAATAAATGCAGAACCCTGTTGTATTTTGGACTTTACTGCTCCTTCTGGGTTCTACTCAAAGACAAACGGGCCAGAATGGTTGAAACTGCAAAATCCTACTGGAACAGAACCGATACAAAGTCCAAAGTCAGTGTCTCCCTCTGAGCACCAGGCGGACACGTCAATGTGAGGCAGATATGCTGGATTGGAGAAAATCAAGACCAGGGGTCTTAAACTGGCGGCTTGGAGGCAATTTGTGGCCCCCAAGATGATATTTAGCGGCCCCCACTTTCATATTAAAGTTTAATGTTTGTGCGACCTTCAGGTTTTGTATGAACGGCACTTCTTCTGTGTTGTGTGTGGAGCTGACAAACCGACCAATCAGAATAGAGTATGTGGCTCTTCGCTCGTCATTTTCTCAAAACGTGCAGCCAGTGCTGAACTTTTTGTTTTTTTCTTGGCCTCACGGGCCGGGAGGAAAGGTTAAGGTTAGGATACAGTTAATGTACCAAATGCTTCCCGAGCGCGACTGTCTGCAGTCCACCGCGCTCCAGCAGGGGATGGGTCAACTGCAGAGAATAAATGCCGGTTTCTACTTCACAGCGATCACCCAACGTATCCAGAATCACACGGTCTACGTTGGCTGGTTTTGATTGAGACTGATAACTGGGATGAACTTCTGAGTGGTGTTCATACTTTTCAAGCGGTGTGATCGTCTGCAGCGTTTCTTTTAACTTGAAGAACATCTTTCTCACTTGTTCTGTTAACATGCAGGAACATGAAAGGCAGAGGAGGAAGCAGTTTGCTCGTCCACTAAACAGAGGCAGGCAATACAAAGGAGAAAAAATCCAAATATCAAATGAAAAAAGGGAAGAATCTCATTCTCTAGTGCTCCAAGATATGAGATATTACACATATCTTTCCAGTAACTTGTTTTATTTTGTATCTAGTCGTCGTTCTCTCTGTGTTTCTCTGTCTGTGTGTGAAAGTCAGTATTTTCTAATTTCTGAAGTGAATTTCATTTTTTAGTGTCAAAAGACATGTTTCTGTAAAGAGTTTCCTCTGTAGTCGCACACTCTGATCACTGTGACGCTTGTTCTGACCTCCAATGACCAGCGCCGTTCTTTCACTGACCACAGTTTGAATTCTACTATAAAAATATAGGAGTGAGTGACTGGCTGCTCTAAATAACTTGTCACCAAAGTTCAAATGTTTGAAAAGTAATAAGAGACAAAATTAAAAAACGGTTCAGGAATTTTTTTTTCTTTCTCACTGATTTGACAATTTAAAGAGCAAACAAAAAAAAAATCTGTTCAGATTCTAAATTGAAGCACATACTTTTGCAAAAAGCTCTTCTCCACATTGACCTTCAATAAGTTCCACAGGTTCAGACTTACTGACAATCATCAAACTGAGGGTCTCAGCTCATTCCTCCCTCAAACTGAATGCGGTTCAACTTTGGGAAGGAAAATCTGCCAAATATCCAGTAAGAAGTAGAAAGAGAAGCCATGTTCAGAAGAACTCACTGATGGAGGTTAAAGAACTGTTGAGTTGAAGTTTTATTGACTGTTTAACAGTTCAAATGTAACAGTTTTTATGAACTGTGTTAATAAAGACGTTTAAATCTGAATACAGCAAATATAGAAGACTGAAGAAACAGAAAACTGACATTTATTACTGATTTATCTACTTGATTTTTTGTTTGTTTGTTTATTGATTTTATTAATAATGTAGTATTAATAAATAATTATTAATAAATACATACATTTATTAATAATTTTGTACAGAAAACAGTTAATAATACAGTATATACTTCTTACACATTTACAACCAAAGAATCTAACTGAGACCCCTGATCTAGACCAATCAGCATCAACCCTCTTGTCTGTGATTGGCTGTTTGGTGTGGCTCATATATTATGCTAAACTGAAACTAATGAACACAAAATCAAAGATAAGAAGAAAGTCAGATGAGATACAAGACATCTGAAAATATTTCTTGAAAGAAAAAAAAGCAAGTTTTTGAAAGCAAATATTTCTTGTTTTCATTTTCAAATAATGAAGTAATTTTGTTTACAATTTAGAAAATTATGATCCCAAAACTGTAATTTTTGTTTGAATTAGTTGCACAAAAAAATCCTTCATAAATAACATCCATGGAAATAAAAAAGTAAATAACACTGTATTTGCTCAACTGTTGCATTGATTCTCTGCAGCCTGGAGTTCTGTACCCTGATGGATTCCAATATCAACCATGGATTCATTATTTTTTTCAAATGTTAATAAAACTTAGTGATGGGTTAGGGTTAGTTAGGTTCGTTTTGGACTTCACTACCACCAAGATAATAAATTAAGTAAATGGAAAGTTCTCCCTGTAAATCCCACTGTTGATGAGATACTTCATTTAAAGGCCCAAAAATCAACTTTGTGAGTTTTTAAGTGTATTTTATTGTTCATTCTTCATTCTTCACTAGAAAGAACCCAAAGCGATATTTTGATCCATTCACACATTTTTGAGTAATCCTCCAAAAACCACTGCTGTTAGCCGCAGCCCCTCCCATACCCATGAAAACAAGCAGGTCGTCACCGTGTGACGTAGACCAGTGAGAACCCATGAGAACAGCCCCTACCAGGAAGAGTCTGCGCTGCAAGCCCCGCCCCCAGACTAACACAAACACTAACCCCCTTTCCCAGTCTTCTTCTAGCTACAGTCAGAGACTTGAACTGATGCTGAGACTTTGGACGTCACTCAAACTGTCTTCTTCCTGCTGAGTCAGCAAAGTTTCCATCTTCACTTTCAGTCCATCAGTGAGTCTTTCTGGAAGAGTTCAGTTCAGGTTTAGAACAGAACTTTTTACTGACAAACTGATCAAACAGAAACTTCAGAGAATTATTTTAGCTTTGATGTTGGAAAATTCTTTAATGTCTCTTTGACAAGTTTCCATGACTCAGCAACTTTGTTTTCTTGAATCTTCATCCTCTAAAATATCTGCAGGGATTTAAACTTTGTTCTTTTGATTTTGTGTCAGATCCATTCAAATGTGATCAAGGTTTTGCTATGGAAGTTTTTTTACCCATAATTCAAAGTGACTTTCAATTCTCAAAGAACAATTCACTTTACAATGTGATCATGTCATTTGAAAATGATTTTTACAATTTAGGATTCAAGATGAAGAAATACAATTGAATCTGACATTTTGAAATCAAAGCAGAATCAATTGGATTTGAAATCGTCGTTTTTTTGGTTCATAATTCCAATGAAAATTCCTTTTCCAACTGTCAGTTCAATCTGCATTTCTGCCGTGATGTTTCCTCTTCTTCATCCTCTTCACCGCAGATGTGAGGAAAGCTTCTTCCTGAAGATCAAACTGATCTCATGTGGATGAAGGTTGATGTTTTCTGGAAGTTCAGACTCATTCCAATAACAGAATGAAGACTTTCCAGCATCATGGTGCTGAAATTCTCCCATGATTCAGTGCTGTTTGCAGAAAGAGGAAGTGGACTTTTTCTGCTGTTTGTGCAGAAACATCAGTTGGTTTGGATGCAGCCACAGGCTGATGTTTGACTTTCACACATCTGGACTTCTTTACTGAAGCAGCTGCATGTTGTCCTGAATGTTCCTGAATGTTCTTCTTCTCTGCTTCTGCTGGACTCTTCTGGTCTGCTGCTGTTGCTTCACATGTTTGGACTTTTTCCAAACTTTCTGATCTTCTTCAGCTCTGAACTCTTTAGAAGAACTGAAGGATGAAAAACATGAACTTTGTCTTTAAACTCAACTCTTTCTTCTGGATTCAGGTTGATGAACTGCAGATTGTCAAAGATCAGCTGTGCTGCTCTGGTCTCAGCTCTGAAGTCCAACACGTCCCACCTGACAGAATTGGACCTGAGACTCAACAACCTTCATTCTTCAGATGTTCAGCAGCTCCAGGATCTGGTGAAGAGTCCAAACTCCAAACTGTAGACTCTGAGGTCAGTAGAGGGTTGGAGTCAGTCCATCTGCTTCCAGATGTTTTGTCCTAAAGTTAGTCTGACAGCAAAGATGCAGAGTTTCCTGTGAAGCTGCAGCTTCTCAGTGAAGCTCTGAGGAGAATGATGACAGGCTTCAGGACAACAGTCAGCCAATCAGAGCAGCAGAAGCTCCAACAGGTGAAGATGACAGGAAGCTGCTGCTCTGAACAGAACTGAAGCTCCTGCTGCTCTTTCTGCTGCTGTGCTGCATCACTGACTGACAGACCAGGATCAGGAGACACTCCTTCATCTCTGTCTTTATCATTTCTCTCTGCAGGTGGAAGTGGTGAATCTGATTTTCTTCCTTTTGGATCAGAGAGCAGCATCAGCAGCAGCTGGTCTGCAGAGATGTTGTGACTGGACGGTGTTCCTGGGAGGTGGAGAGCAGAGTGATGGAGGAATCAGAGGAAGTGGAGATGAGTGTCAGAGCTGCAGCATGAACTGATCTGAGATCAGCTCCACTGTCTCTCTCAGCATCAAGTGGACAGTTATTGTGCTGCAGCTCCCCCGGTGGACTGATGGAGACCTGCACTTCATCTTCTGGTTCTAACTTGGAGTGTTGATCTGAAACATCAGTTGGATTCAGATGTTCAGCAGCTCCAGGATCTGGAGAAACAAAGACCTGCAGACAAACCGATTCTTTTCTAGATCATCACTTTCTTCTTTCATCTACATGTTATGAATAGATGTGAGTTTGTGACTGGATCAATCAAGGATTGAGTGAATCATGGATCAGTTCTGCATTAGATAGATCTATGTGTGGATCAGGAACAAAAAGGCAGTCAGGCGTTGGATCCTGTTTGTGTCTCTGGAACAGGGAGAGACATAAAAAGACAAAAATAACAGTGATGTTTTAGGAATTCTCCTTTTTATGTGTTTATTAACATTAAAGGTTTGAGTTTAAGTTTAAATAAATCAAAACAAAACGTGTGATAACTCAATGAGTGTCCTGATTGGATCTTGAGCTGGACAGATTTGCTTGGAGCAAAAAAATAAAAAATCCTACATTTTTAGTGACCAGCAGGTATATTAAAATGTTGTTTTTCTTCTTCTTTTTAGCTGTTTATTGTTGATGTTTAGTTTTACTTGTTTGTGAAGCTGTTGTAGCTTTACCTTGTTTTATTCGGTTTACATTGATCTGTCCGTCACAAATAAATCAAGTTTTATGGTAAATCCATCTGATCCAGTTTAAACACTGCAACCATGAACTTGTCTGAAGCTGAACAGTTATTTTCTTCTTTGTAGGAATACTGCTGCTATCTGTGCTCTCGTCTCTTTTGAGGTTTGTCTGTGATCTTGATGCAGTTTAGCAATTATTGTAACACTATATTACTGATCTGTAACACTTATAAATATCAATATACTCATGAATATAAATTACATTTCTAATTCATTAGCAAATCAAATAATAAAAAACAAGTTTTAGAAATTAAAACCACATTTCACAAACTAAAACAATAAAAAAAGAAATGTTTCAACAAACAAAAGTCATTTTCAGAAATCCAAATGAAATGTTCAAAAAGGAAACAAAGAAGAACCATCACTGATTGGATGATGACGTTTGTCCATCATTTTGACAGACAGTTATTTGGCACAAAGAGCCTTAAACCAAAAACATGAATGTTTCTGCTGATCCAAACATTGCTGCTGTTATCAAAGAATGTTTTAGTTCAGGACAAACCTATGAAGTGATCCTGGATCAGCTCTGTACTGATCACAAAACCTTTCAAAGGGTCTTTTTTAGTTACATTTCATCTCTGTGAAGCATTTTAAAGTCCCACTCCAACTATACTTGGATCTGTTTCCAAAGCGTTCCCGGCGCTCTTTTCATTAAGATTGTGCCGTTTTTAGCCAGAATCTAAAAACCTGTGTCATATTCTTAGACATGGTTTTCTGCAGAGCGTAAATGTAAACTTTTTCAAACTGCAGGTTTTGATTTGAATAAAGGTCTTTGAGGTGAAGACCCCGAGGGGTCTCTGTTCAAACTTCAAACTTCAAACTTTATTTATTTGTACAGCGCCTTTCCTTCTTGTGAAAAACCCAAGGCGGTTTACATAAAAATAAATAAATAAAATAAAAATATAATAAGATAAAAATAATATTAAAAATATAATAATAACAAAAAAATACAATTACAATCACCCTTCCCTCCCCAGCTCCTCCCTCCATCCACCCAGCCCCCACAATACATAACACCCCCCACAGGAAAACTGAACAAAGATTAAAAACTGCAGCTCTAAGGAAAAAGTCTGACTCAGTTATGTTGTGGAGAAACGATATTACGGGGATCCGTTTATTCCAAGGTCCAGCCCAACCACAGGGGTCATCACCGCAGTGCCCACCCAACACAGGGCAGACCAGAGCCCCCTCAACATGGAGGTACCCCAGCTGCCCCAATGAGAATGAGCACCGCAGCACCAGCTCACTCATAGGCAGGAGGACCCCAGAACAGCGGATTCCTGTGAGGAAACACTGGAGTTAAAGAATAAATGAATAAAAAGCATTAAAAAAAATGATAATAAAAAAAAAACAACAAAAATAATAATCAGAAAAATAAATAAATATAGTTAGTATATTAAAACAACAATTGTGTACATAAATTAACTATAAAATTATTCAAATAAAAGTTAATAATTACATTTTTTTTAAAGAGGAAATGATCAAATTAAGTAATTCTAAAAATCATAAAAAAGCTAAATTAAAAAGGTGGGTCTTGAGCCTCTTCTTAAAAACCTCTATGGTCTCTGCGGCCCTGAGGTTCTCCGGCAGGCCGTTCAGAGGCGAGGACCATAATGGTGGAATAAGTTCTCCCCATAGGTTTTGGTCCTCGCCTTAGGGACAACTAAGAGGCCGATGCCAGAGGACCTCAGGGTCCGCGAGGGTTCAAAGCAGGTCACTTAAATAAGAAGGCCCAAGACCATTAAAACATTTATAAACCATTAAAAGAACTTTAAAATCAATCCTGAAACGCACAGGGAGCCAATGCAGCGATTTTAAAATGGGTGTAATGTGTTCCCGCCCCCTGGTCCTCGTCAGAACTCGTGCCACTGAGTTCTGTAATAATTGTAAATTTGAAAGAGACTTTTTGGGTAACCCAGAGAGCAGGGCATTACAGTAATCTAAACGACTAAAAATAGAAGCATGCATCAGCACCTCTGTGCTGGCAAGAGAGAGGAATGGACGGACTCTGGCAATGTTTTTAAGATGATAAAAACCTGTCTTCATAACATTTCTGATGTGTGGGATATAATTCAGCTCAGAGTAAAAAAGTACGCCCAGGTTTCTCACACAGTGAGAAGGTTTAAAGTTTGTGAGTTTGGGTAAAATCATCTCTCTCTTGTCTTCAGGACCAATAATTCAAACTTCTGTTTTGTCCTGGTTGAGCTGTAAGAAGTTTTCTGCCATCCACGACTTTATATCTAAAATACAATTTAAAAGAGTGATTATCGGTTCAAGGTCAACAGGAGACACGGCGATGTAATGTTAGGCGGAGAGCAGGAAGGGGAGCATCCAAGCGCAGGACACAATTGTACTTATGAGGTTTATTTAAGGGTAAGGCGATGAATGTTGACGGGGAAAGTCCAGCATGGATTGGTAGGTTCAAGGTCATCTGGAGACACGGCGATGTAAAGCTGTGTATCATCAGCATAGCTGTGAAAGTTAACCCTGTTTCTCCTGATGACATCCCCAAGACGCAACATGTATAAGTATAAGTATAGGTCCTAAAATCGACCCTTGGGGAACCCCACAACTTATTTTGTGGATTCTAGAGGAGCATGTATCCATACTTACATAAAAATGTCGATCTGTTAGATAAGAACGGAACCAGTTAAGAACAGTTCCTGAGAGGCCAACCCGACTCCTAAGTCTGTTTAATAAAATCTGGTGATTTACTGTATCGAAGGCGGCACTAAGATCCAGCAGCACCAGAACGGAAAGTTTCTGCATGTCTGAATGATTTCTGAGGTCAGTTAAAATCTTTAAAAGGGCCGTCTCAGTAAAATATTATGTTTATTTAGAAAATCATGCAACTGAGTAAAAACTATTTTTTCAATAATTTTACCTAAAAATGGTAAGTTGGATACAGGTCTGTAATTATCCATAATATTTTGATCCAAATTGTTCTTCAGAAGGGGCCTCACCACCGCCGTCTTACAGGCAGTGGGGAAGACACCCGTCTGAAGAGAGCAGTTTACTTTGGTTAAAAGCTCCGACTCGAAGAATCCATAAAATGTTTTTTAAAAGAGAAGTGGAAATGGGGTCTAAAAGGCAGGTTGTAGTGTTTGCTTGGGAAAAAACTCGACCAAGCATCTTCTCATCAACCAGGACAAAACACTCCAGTGTTTCCTCAGGTAAAGCCAACGCCACGGATCTTTTACAAGTAGTGCTATGAACCGGTTGAAGGTTAGATCTGATAGCAGTGACTTTACTCCTGAAGTGGTCTGCAAAGTCCTCACATGTAGTCTGTGAGTGAAGCATTATAGATTTATTGAAATCTTTGTTTAATAAAAAAATCAATTGTTTTAAAAAGAAACTGGGGGTTGTGTTTATTTTCTGTGATTAGATTAGAAAAATAAAGTGTCCTTGCCTGTTTGACAGCATGGTTGTAAATTTTCAGTTGATCTTTAAAAAAGTCATAGTCGACTGTTAAATTGGTTTTTCTAAACGTTCTCTCTGCTCGTCTGCAAATTCTCTTAAGAGTTAGAGTAGCCCCATTTCTCCAAGGTGTCTTTGGATTCAGATTCAGGATTTTTGTTTTCAGTGGGGCAACTAGATCGATGGCAGACTTCAGTCTGTCGTTAAAGTTGTCAGTTAAGGAATCGCAGGATTGAGGTAAAATCTGAGCAGGAGTTTGTTTTAAAATGTCAATAAAATTTGCAGCCACTTCAGGATTTATTTATCGTTTTGTCACAGTTCTCACTGAGGCCTCCTGCTGGATAAAACCAGTCACCTTAAAAAACACACAATAATGGTCTGACACAGCCAGGTCAACAACAGAAGACACACCAGCGGACAGGCCGTAGGTAATGACCAAGTCCAGGGTGTGTCCTCGGTTGTGAGTAGGCTGTGCCACATGCTGGGTCAAATCCATACTATTTAAAGATTTAGAAACTCAAAGGCAAAAGGATCTGTCAAGTTGTCAACATGAAGACTAAAATCTCTATTATGCCTTAAGAGAATGATGGATAAAAACGGAGAAAATTCTTGTAGGAAACTGGAGGGAGGATTTGGTGGTCTGTAAACAGTGACTGCTAAAATAGGTGGGTTGCAGAACAAGAATGAATGAAGCTCAAATGAAGAATAAACAGCCTAAGCATAACTTTAGTTTTAAAACCTTGTTGACCAATTGATGCTGTTCCACCACCTCTTTTACCTCCCATGATTGAAAATAACAAGTTAAAATTAGGTGGAGAAGCCTCAGTGAGAATAGCTGGTGCATTAGTACCAAGTCAGATTTCAGTTAAAAACAGACAGTTCGAATCTGAAGAAACCATCAAGGTAAACGATCTTTATTTTTTTCTGTGATCAAAATCGTTTTGATCATGCTTCAATCTAGACAATATGATTGTACATTTTTTTCAGAAATGGTCAACTCTTGACTTAAATCCCAACTTCAGTTTACCCAAAAAGAACAAGTTCATCCCTATGAACTTTCAGATTTACCCAGCAAAGAGCGACTCGCCCTCAGTTCCCACGTTAATCAAAGTGAGTTCTGATGAAATTTATGATTCAAACTGCAGCTTCAGAAGATCCAACAAACTGCAGCTGAAACTGGAGTGCTAGATCTAAAGGAATATGAGGTTTAAAGTCATCCATCCATGCATCCATCCATCCCTCCATCCATCCATGCGTCCATGCATCCATCCATCCATCCATTTATACATCCATCCATCCATGCGTCCAGCCATCCATCCATCCATCCACGCTTCCATGCATCCATCTATCCATCTATCCATCGATCGATCGATCCATCCATCCATCCATGCATCCATACATAAGTCCATGCATCCATTCATCCATCCATCCATTCATTGCGGGCGCTGAACAGCAGTTGTAAGGCAGTTGAACGGCAGTTGAACAGCAGTTTTAAGGCATTTCAACAGCAGTTGTACGGCCGTTTAACGGCAATTGAACAGCAGTTAAATGGCAGTTGAACAGCAGTTGAACGGCATTTGAGCGGCAGTTGTAAGGCAGTTGTACGTCAGTTGAATGGGCGCTGAACAGCAGTTGAACAGCAGTTGAACGGCAATTGAACGGCATTTGAACGGCAGTTGTAAGGCAGTTGTACAGCAGTTGAACGGCAGTTGAATGGGCGCTGAACAGCAGTTGAACAGCAGTTGAACGGCAATTGAACGGCATTTGAACGGCAGTTGTAAGGCAGTTGAACAGCAGTTGAACGGGTGCTGAACAGTAGCTGAACAGCAGTTGTAAGGCAGTTGAACGACATTTGAACAGCAGTTGTAAAGCAGTTGAACGGCAGTTGTACTGCAGTTGAACGGGCGCTGAACAGCAGTTGAACAGCAGTTGAACGGCAGTTGAACGGCATTTTAACGGCAGTTGTAAGACAGTTGAACGGCAGTTGTACGGCAGTTGAACAGCAGTTGAACGGGCATTTGAACAGGAGTTGTAAGGCAGCTGAACGGCAGTTGTACAGCAGTTGAACGGGCGCTGAACAGCAGTTGAACGGAAGTTGAACGGGCGCTGAACGGCAGTTGAACGGCAGTTGAACGGCAGTTGAATAGCAGTTGAACGGCAGTTGAAGTTCCCATTCTAGAAAAGGGGCCACCTCCCCAGTCTACCCATCCAAAAGTACTGTCCCCGACTGCCAAGCACTGCTGCAGAGACATGTCAACCACTGGATTGTGTTCCCTTGTGGTTGCATTTAGTTTTAAGAATTAGGGGAATGGAACATTTTTGGGTCAGAGGGAAACCTACAGCTCCTGGATAAAAACCCTTTAGGTAAAAAGCACATTTTTTATTGTTTCTGTTCATTCATCTTCTTCCTGACATCCGGGTGGCAAAGATAGCCAGACTTCTCTCTCCTCGGCCACGTCCTCCAGGTCCTCTGGGGAAACCCAAGGCGTTTTCAGGCCAGCCTAGAGAGGTCGTCTCTCCAGCGTGTCCTTGGTTTTTCCTGTGGCCTCCGCCCAGTGGGACATGCTCAGTTTACCTCCCAGGGAGGCGTCCAAGTGGCATCCCGACCAGATGCCAGAGCCACCTTAACTAGCTCCTCTCCATGAGGAGGAGCAGCGGTGCTAGTCTGAGCTCCCTCCAGGTGACCGAATTTCTCAAAATATCTCTAGGGGAGCGTCCAGCCACCCAACGGAGGAAGCTCATTTTGGCCGATTGTATTCCGGACCTCATTCTTTTGGCCATGACCCAGAGCTCACAACTGTAGGTGAGTTCTGTAATAAAGATCAAACGGTAAATTGAGAGCTTTGCTTTCCAGCTCAGATCTCTTTACCACCAGTAGAGCAACAGCATAACAATGGAGGCTGCTCCAATCCGCCTGTCGATCTCATGGTCCCATCTTCCCTCACTCGTGAACAAGATCCCAAGATACTTATCCTCCTCCACCTGCAGTAGGAGCACTCCACTCACCCAGAGAGGTCAAACTACCTTTCTCCAGTCAAGAACTATGGTCTCAGTCTTAGCGGTGCTGACCTTCATTCCAGCTGCTTCACACTCAGCTCTATTTTTTTACATAAATTGGGGTTAAAGCTCATGAAACTCACAAAACCAGGATTTCTAAAATCTAGATAATGTGGAGAAATCTGCCCACATTTTGCAAGACACGAATGTTTTAAACTGAGTTTCACCAACTAATTATCTCCTAAACTCAAAACACCTGCACAGGTTCCCCATGTCATTCATTTGGTTCAGTTCAGTTTCATTGTCTCAATTCGGTTCATTAGGATTTCAGACTTCAGACATGACAACCATCTAGAAGACCATCATCTTCAGAACAACAGTCACATTTTCAGATCAACATTTACTAAATTACAAAGAAAAGGTTCAGTTCTAAAAACAAAACTTTCTAAGTAGCAAATAAAAATATTGAATATTTGCTTTCAGCATTTTTTTGTATTTAAAATGTATTTTTGCTTTTGTGACACAAATGTTTTCAGACGTTTTGTCTCGCATCTGGCTTTCTCCCTATTTTTGATGTTGCTCACATCTCAGAGTTTTGCATGATATTTATACCACCAAACAGCCAATCACAGACAAGAGGGTTCATGCTGATTGGTCTAGATTCTATCCAATCAAGTGTCTCTGTCTTGCATTCACCGTGCCTGGAGCAGAAGGCAGACTTTGTATTGGTGCTGTTCAACCAGGATTCAGCAGTCTTCAAACAGTCAGGTTCATTTCTGCTGTTGTTTTTTTGCTAGTTTTCTCGTCTTTCATTTGCATTAGAGAATCGTTTGAAAAGGTTTCTTGTTTTCATTGTGGGTCAGTTACTTGTGTTAACCTGTTGCTTATGATCACAAAGCTCTTCATTCCACTGCTGTACAATCACTGTCAGTCATAAGGGACTGAATTGTTTCATTTCTGTTGAGATGAATCAAACAGGACAGGTGTTCTAACAATGCAGGTGAACACATGTGGATCATGGACACATGCATGTACATATGGACCAAAGTGTGACTGACACGAGCTGCTCTGCCAGCATCAGTCTGTGTTCCTCTGTGCTGTGGACAGCTGTCATGAACTTGAAGCAGAAGAAGAACCTGGTCTGATGCTTTCTTCTGTTTCGTCTCAGGAGGGAGTTTCTCTACGGGCAGAAAGAGACAGGAAGTTCAATCTTTTCTCCTGAACTCAGGTCCTGCAAACTGGCCTGATGCTGGCCGCCCGTCTCCTCCCTTCACCCAAAAGAGCACGAGGGGTCCAGAGGAAGCGCTAGATCCAGGTTCTACATGTGAGAGGCACCGCTGCAGAACTCAGACCCACCTTGAACTGTTTCATCTGAGCAGGAGGACCCTGTCACAGTGGTGAGTTTTCATTTCTGCTTTCAAAAAGTTCCAGCATCCTTTTACCAGCGTCTGTTTGTGTCTCCAGGTTCTCCTGTGGCAGAGAAAGTGGGAGAGAGCTGAGCCGGAGCACCAAGCTGGACTCCTCCCTGCTGCTCTGGCTGTTTAAAGGAGGGACTAGTAGACAAGAAAGATGCTGGAGGAGACGTTGCTCCACCATCATCACCACACTCTGCTGCATCTCAGCTCCTCGTCCTTTGGTCTCCAAAGCTGCTCCGCCTCTTCTTCTTGTGGATGTGCCGTGGAGCATCGTCTTCAGGAGGAGAAAGACAGTGGAAGCAGCAGCAGCTGCTGTACCAGAGCGAGGACCTCCACCAGAGACTAAAGCCAGCGGCAGGTGGTGCTTTACCCCTGCAGCAAGTGTGACCGCACATCCAACGCTGCAATGACTGTGCAGCTGGATGTGCGGTCACATGAGAAAAAAAGACTGACAAAGAAAGACTCTAAAGGCAATAAAGGTTTATTTCATTTGAAAAATAAATGTTTTCAATAAAAAGTTTGTATTTTACATTTTTTTCTGAATGAGCAGCTCTGAGTTGTATAAAAAATGGCTTGAATTAAGTTTTGATCATAGAAACATTTGAAAGAACAGGATGTGAAGAAGAACAAAACAATTCAACATCCTAAGAAAAGAAGTTTGCAACAAATCTAAACGCATAGACTGCACTTTACAAACTTAAACACAACATGAGGTTTCTGAAGCAAAGAAATCAAAATAAAAGCAGTGAAGAAGACGGCATAAAAAAGAATCTTTAAAACGACTTGTGGATCCACATCGTCTCTCAAAGCTTATGCTTTAAAAAATGATCCCTTTTGGCTCCAAGTTGTTCATCAAATCTGAAAAAGAAGCAGAAAACAACACAAACTGTTTACACAAAGACTTCACATTACTATGAGGCTCTGACTCTGTTCTCAGTCATCCAAAACCCCTCAATCCAACATCTGAGTGACATCATTTGTACCTTATATGCTCTTTACAAACTCCTTTACAAACTCCTTTTTTCACTGAAATTATTTTCAAAACCTCTGTATATATTTTACACATTTTTCTGCAAGTCCATGTTACTTGAAACCTTCTGTTGTGATTGTCCAAGGCGGGTCTCGAACTTTAAATATGCGTTTTAATGAAATTTGAAATGAAATGATTTTAATATTTTAATGCCACATATATTTTTACATTTGTTTATTGATTTCCTATTTAAAATATTTAGCGCCAATCTCAAATAATTAATTAAACTTGATTGATGATCAATTAATGATTTCATGGCGTATATATTTATTTAATATCGTCTCTTCTGAACCACCATACAATCTTGAGTAAGTAGTTTCATAAGTAAGTAGTTTCATGAGAGGAAACTACCAATCCCTGTCATCTGGCTCCAAATGGCCGTGTTTGGATCGTGGAAAAATGACGACTCATTTGGCTTCATTTTGCTGGAGCCGGAGGTAAGGCATTTTCTATGGTTAGGTTAACTTCACACCTGCTCTGGGCAGTTCTCTATACACTTATATATATATATGTGTGTGTGTGTGTGTGTGTGTGTGTGTGTGTGTGTGTGTATGTTTTACATTTGTTTTAGGGCACCTGAAGTCATCCTGGGTCTCTCCCTCAGATGAAAGTCTGGATATGTGGACAGTTGGCGACGTTCTCGCCTTGCTGTACACGTGTGTTTACATCCACCCTCAAGTTTTATAAGACAAAATCCTCAGAGCCTTGGTGGAAATGCAAGGAATGCCTGACAATGAACTTTTAGACCAGTGCTTGTACATCAACAAGTTTTTCACTCAATCTGAAGAGAACTCCAAGGTTGTCTGGAAGCTGGATTCACACGAACAACACTCCATAAAAACAGGGAAAAAGGTCAAAGACAGTTTTGACTGCTGGTCCTTCAACGAGCTCAAAGGTTTCTATTATGATTAGACAAAAGCCAAAGAAGCAGAAAAGTTTGTCGACATTCTTAAAGTGATGACGGTGCTGCAGGTGGATCCAAACAAACGCATCTCTCCAAATCAAACTTTCAAACATTGATTCTTTCATTTGAGGAGGATGCTCCCAAAGGCCATCAAACCTCAAGAGGCTGCAGCAGTAGAGCTCTGTCTGGCCGCCAGCTCATCTCCCGGGAGCCGGCATAGCGAGCGTGATCTCTCCAGCTGTATGGGCCCTGGGATGGACTGTCTAGGGTGTAGCCGCCTTCACCCAACAGCAGCCAGGACAGGTTCCAGAAACCCCGATACAGAAGGTTAGGAAATGGATGGAAGTTCAGGAGAACTATGGATCGATCCACCATATTGGATGTGTATTCTGCTGCTGTCACTGAAAACGTCACGTGCCCAAAGCTGAGTCTCTGATTGATTGACACAATGCGGCGATCTCCCAAAAGATTTGATTTTTTCGAACTCTGGTCTGCAGTGCCTGACACTCACATGGAGCTGTGCCGCTCAAATCACATTGCTGTCTGGTCTTTTGGCCACGCCCACCGCTCAAACTGCACCGCAGGACCTCAGATCGTATCAATACAATTGACTTTAAATTGAAACTGTGCGCTTCCGCCCTGCAAGTCACAGTCGGTGTGAACGCAGCTTTAGAGATTTGAAGATCACCTGCTGCTCAAACCAGTCTTGTATTCATGAAGTGATCTAAACTCATTGGTATTTAAAAGCAACCTCAACTTGTTGAGAACAAGCAGTAATTGTTATTCTGTTAACTGTAGTTTTTCTCACAGTTACTATTTTTACCCTCCTCCTTTATTCAGGCTTGGGACCGGCAAAGTCCTTGTAAAAACACTCAGGCAGACTTATTTATTTATTTATTTTTTTATACCAAATGTGTGTGGGAAGCCGGAGCACCCGGAGAGTAACCCACTTGAGAATGGAAGAGCGTGCCAATTTGAAACTAAGATATGTTTGCAGTTCTCTATATCATTATTTATTTTATTTATTTATCTATTTTTTACAGTATATACAACATTTTATTATTCTCATTTACTACTATAACACTGATGTACAATGCAGGATGTCAACAAGCTCATTTCCCTTCTGTATATAATATAATCTTTCATTTGATCATATTTGTAGCTTTTCCGTTACTAATAATACTAAGGTACATTGTACTGTCACTGTACTGATGATGGCATCACAGCTGCTTGGCTGAAGATGATGGCATCACAGCTGATTGGCTGAACATGATATCATCAAGCTGATTGGCTGAAGATGATGGCATCACAGCTGATTGGCTGAAGATGATGGCATCACAGCTGATTGGCTGAAGATGATGGCATCACAGCTGCTTGGCTAAAGATGATGGCATCACAGCTGATTGGCTGAACATGATGTCATCAAGCTGATTGGCTGAAGATGATGTCATCAAGCTGATTGGCTGAAGATGATGGCATCAGAGCAATTGGCTAAAGATGATGGCATGACAGCTGATTGGCTGAAGATGATGGCATCAAGCTGATTGGCTGAAGATGATGGCATCACAGCTGCTAGCTGAAGATGATGGTATCAGAGCTGATTGGCTGAAAATGATGGCATCACAGCTGATTGGCTGAAGATGATGGCATCAAGCTGATTGGCTCAAGATGACGGCATCACAGCTGCTAGCTGAAGATGATGGTATCAGAGCTGATTGGCTCAAGATGATGGCATCACAGCTGCTTGGCTGAACATGATGGCATCAGAGCTGATTGGCTGAAGATGATGGCATCAAGCTGATTGGCTGAAGATGATGGCATCACAGCTGATTGGCTGAAGATGATGGCATCAAGCTGATTGGCTGAAGATGATGGCATCACAGCTGATTGGCTGAAGATGATGGCATCAAGCTGATTGGCTGAAGATGATGGCATCAAGCTGATTGGCTGAAGATGATGGCATCAAGCTGATTGGCTGAAGATGATGGCATCAAGCTGATTGGCTGAAGATGATGGCATCAAGCTGATTGGCTGAAGATGATGGCATCACAGCTGATTGGCTGAAGATGATGGCATCACAGCTGATTGGCTGAAGATGATGGCATCAGAGCTGATTGGCTGAAGATGATGGCATCAAGCTGATTGGCTGAAGATGATGGCATCAAGCTGATTGGCTGAAGATGATGGCATCACAGCTGATTGGCTGAAGATGATGGCATCAGAGCTGATTGGCTGAAGATGATGGCATCAAAGCTGATTGGCTGAAGATGATGGCATCACAGCTGATTGGCTAAACATGATGGCATCAAGCTGATTGGCTGAAAATGATGGCATCACAGCTGCTTGGCTGAAGATGATGGCATCAAGCTGATTGGCTGAAGATGATGGCATCAGAGCTGATTGGCTGAAGATGATGGCATCACAGCTGCTAGCTGAAGATGATGGCATCACAGGTGATTGGATGAACATGATGTCATCAAGCTGATTGGCTGAAGATGATGGCATCACAGCTGCTATCTGAAGATGATGGCATCACAGGTGATTGGCTGAAGATGATGGCATCAGAGCTGATTGGCTGAAGATGATGGCATCACAGGTGATTGGCTGAAGATGATGGCATCACAGCTGATTGGCTGAAGATGATGTCATCAAGCTGATTGGCTGAAGATGATGGCATTAGAGCTGATTGGCTGAAGATGATGGCATTAGAGCTGCTTGGCTAAAGATGATGGCATCAGAGCTGATTGGCTGAACATGATGGCATCAAGCTGATTGGCAAGAGGTTATTGGAATCACAGCTGCTAGCTGAAGATTATGCATCAGAGCTGATTGGCTGAAGATGATGGCATCACAGCTGATTGGCTGAACATGATGGCATCAAGCTGATTGGCTCAAGATGACGGCATCACAGCTGCTAGCTGAAGATGATGGTATCACAGCTGATTGGCTCAAGATGATGGCATCACAGCTGCTTGGCTGAACATGATGGCATCAGAGCTGATTGGCTGAAGATGATGGCATCACAGCTGATTGGCTGAACATGATGGCATCAAGCTGATTGGCTGAAGATGATGGCATCAAGCTCATTGGCTGAAGATGATGGCCTCACAGCTGATTGGCTGAAGATGATGGCCTCACAGCTGATTGGCTGAAGATGATGGCATCACAGCTGCTTGGCTAAAGATGATGGCATCAGAGCTGATTGGCTGAAGATGATGGCATCAGAGCTGATTGGCTAAAGATGATGGCATAAGAACTGATTGGCTGAAGATGATGGCATCACAGGTGATTGGCTGAAGATGATGGCATCAAGCTGATTGGCTCAGGATGACGGCATCACAGCTGCTAACTGAAGATAATGGCATCAGAGCTGATTGGCTCAAGATGATGGCATCACAGCTGCTTGGCTGAAGATGATGGCATCAAGCTCATTGGCTGAAGATGATGGCCTCACAGCTGATTGATTGAAGATGATGGCATCACAGCTGCTTGGCTAAAGATGATGGCATCAGAGCTGATTGGCTGAAGATGATGGCATCAGAGCTGATTGGCTGAAGATGATGGCGTCAGAGCTGATTGGCTGAAGATGATGGCGTCAGAGCAATTGGCTAAAGATGATGGCATGACAGCTGATTGGCTGAAGATGATGTCATCAAGCTGATTGGCTGAAGATGATGGCATCAAGCTGATTAGCTGAAGATGATGGCATCACAGCTGCTAGCTGAAGATGATGGTATCAGAGCTGATTGGCTGAAAATGATGGCATCACAGCTGATTGGCTGAAGATGATGGCATCAAGCTGATGGGCTCAAGATGACGGCATCACAGCTGCT
>BNCR01000329.1:0-44946 GCA_014656515.1 Oryzias celebensis
CCAAATTAGCTCCAACAGCTAGCATATTGCTGAAATATTAGCTAAAGACAAAATTAGCTTGAAAAACCTTGGTAATGGCCAAATTAGCTCAAACACCTAGCATATCGCTGAAATGTTAGCTAAAAGCCAAATTTGCTTGAAAAACCTTATTAGGTGCCAAATTAGCTCAAACACCTAGCATATTGCTGAAATGTTAGCTAAAGGCCAAATGAGCTTGAAAAACCATATTTGGTGCTAAATTAGCTCAAACACCTAGCATATTGCTGAAATGTTAGCTAAAAGCCAAATTAGCTTGAAAAACTTATTAGGTGCTAAATTAGCTCAAACAGTTAGCATATTGTTGAAAGGTTAGCGAAAGAAAAAATTTGCTTGAAAAACCTTGGTAGATGCCAAGTTAGCTCAAAAAGCTAGCATATTGCTGAAATGTTAGCTAAAAGCCAAATGAGCTTGAAAAACCCTATTTGGTGCTAAATTAGCTCAAACACCTAGCATATTGCTGAAATGTTAGCTAAAAGCCAAATTAGCTTGAAAAACCTTATTAGGTGCTAAATTAGCTGAAACAGTTAACATATTGTTTAAATGTTAGCTAAAGGGAAATTAGCTTGAAAAACCATATTTGGTGCTAAATTAGCTCAAACAGTTAGCATATTGTTGAAATGTTAGCTAAAAGCCAAATGAGCTTGAAAAACCATATTTGGTGCTAAATTAGCTCAAACAGCTAGCATATTGCTGAAATGTTAGCTAAAAGCCAAATTAGCTTGAAAAACCTTATTAGGTGCTAAATTAGCTCAAACACCTAGCATATTGCTGAAATGTTAGCTAAAAGCCAAATTAGCTTGAAAAATCTTTTTTGGTGCTAAATTTACCTCAAACAGCTAGCATATTGCTGAAATGTTAGCTAACAGCCAAATGAGTTTGAAAAACCTTGGTAGAAGCCAAATTTGCTAAAACATTTAGCACATTGCTGAAATGTTAGCTAAAAGTCAAATTAGCTTGAAAATCCTTGGTAGATGCCAAATTAGCTCAACAGATACCATATTGCTGAAATATTAGCTAAAGGCAAAATTAGATTGAAAAACCTTGGTAGTTGCCAAATTAGCTCAATCAACCAGCAAATTGCTGAAATGTTAGCGAAAGGCAAAATTAGCTTGAGAAACCTTGGTAGATACCAAATTAGCTCAAACAGCTAGCATATTCTGAAATGTTAGCTAAAGCCAAATTAGCTTGAAAAACCTTATTAGGTGTTAAATTAGCTCAAACACCTAGCATATTGCTGAAATGTTAGCTAAAAGCCAAATGAGCTTGAAAAACCCTATTTGGTGCTAAATTAGCTCAAACACCTAGCATATTGCTGAAATGTTAGCTAAAAGCCAAATTAGCTTGAAAAACCTTATTAGTGCTAAATTAGCTGAAACAGTTAGCATATTGTTTAAATGTTAGCTAAAAGCCAAATTAGCTTGAAAAACCATATTTGGTGCTAAATTAGCTCAAACACTAGCATATTGCTGAAATATTAGCTAAAGGCAAAATTAGCTTGAAAAACCTTGGTAATGGCCAAATTAGCTCAGACAGCTAGCACATTGCTGAAATGTTAGCTAAAAGCCAAATTAGCTAGAAAAAACCTTATTAGGTGTTAAATTAGCTCAAACAGTTAACATATTGCTGAAATGTTAGCTAAAGCCAAATTAGCTTGAAAAACCTTATTAGGTGTTAAATTAGCTCAAACAGTTAACATATTGCTGAAATGTTAGCTAAAGCCAAATTAGCTTGAAAAAACCTTGGTAGATGCCAAAATAGCCCAAACACCTAGCATATTGCTGAAATGTTAGCTAAAAGCCAAATTAGCTTGAAAAGTGCATGCCAAATTTGCTGTATGAAAAAGTCTTGAAGCCATTAAAAATGATGGCAAAAGGTCAATTTACTGTATAACATGTAGTTAAGTCTAAAATGTTGAAAGACAGGCAAAAATGTACCTAAAAACCTTGTTGGAATGATAAATGTGTGTAAATGTGAATGAATCAATGAGATTCTTCAATTGTCACTGTTAGAATGAGTCAGGAAGACATCAAAGGGTCTGACAGGCAGATGTTTACAAACATTGGCCGCGCAGCTGCATGTCCTCTGCCTAATGAGACAGCAGAATCACTGAGCTGACGCTTCAATGTATTTCAATGGAGTCACTACCTCCAAACAAATGTTCATATCTTCAAAAGTCTTTCACTTATCAGAAAAGTTGAACCCTTGTAAGAATCACGAGGCTTTGGGCTACAATGTGTAAAAGATTCATGCCTGTAGGTCAAAGCATGTTTACATAATCGCAAGTTAAAAACAGAGTTAGTGTTCGAACCAGCTGGAAAATTTAACATTGGCAGGTATAGGAGAAATTGGGGTACTTACTGTCAGTCTAGGGGCTGTGGGGGCAAAAGTATTTGCCCTACAGCTTTGAGAGTTAGATTTTATGCATCTAGAGGGATTTTCCTACGTTTTGATGAAAAAATCATGTCACTGCGACAAACGGTGGCCGAGTTACAGCGATTTATCCATTTTTTTTTTTTTCTTAAAAAACCTGGTCTCCCCACTCTAGGTGATGACGTCACACACTCTAGATTCTCCTAAAATCGGGCAAAATGTACCAAATTGCCTCATTTCAAACAGCTGTAGTTCAAAAACTACAAGACATATCCAAAATAAAAGTAATGCATGTAATCTCCAAACCTTTCACTACATTTTAAAGTTTAAATGGTGTCTCTAGCTGAAAAATTGTAGGAGGAGATACATTTCAAAAACAGTGCAAAAACGGATTCAAAAAGCGGACTTCCCATTGACTTCCATTATATTTTGAAATTCAAAACTTTAAAAATTTCAAAAACTATAAATAATTGCAGAATTGTTTAAAAACTGCCAAAAAGTGCAAAAAATGCAGAACAAATGCATGTTTACATTTTTAAAATAGCATAATGTATGCAGAAGTTAGGAATGCAGAAAGTTTGAAGCTGCAAAAGAGCCTTCCCCATGTATTCCTATGGGAAAAATTGCGGCAATTTTGTTGAATTGCATAAAAACCATAAGTTGCAGAAGAAATTTTAAAAGAGAGCAATAATGTCCTAAACAGGCTGAACATTTTGATGCGTAAATGGCAGAAATCGCATGAAGCATGCGGGAGATATGGATGACCGAAAACGTACGGAAGATTAAGAATAATAAAACAGAAGAACAATAGTTTGATTGCATACTGCAATCAAACTAATAAAACAGAAGAACAATAGTTTGATTGCATACTGCAATCAAACTAACTAGAAAATTGCATTTCCTGCGGAAATACGTTTGATTGCAGAATTGCAGAAGGTTGTTGCTTTTATATGCATAATTGCAGAACTTTTAGCAGAAAAGGCTAAAATGTTTTAAAATGAAAACAATTTTTAATAAATTGCTAAAGTTTGTTTAATTACTTAGTACACTGTTTGGATATTGCTGAAATGTTAGCTAAAAGCCAAATAAGCTTGAAAAACCTTGGTAGATGCTAAATTAGCTCAAACAGCTAGCATATTGCTGAAATGTTAGCTAAAAGCCAAATTAGCTTGAAAAACCTTATTAGGTGCTAAATTAGCTCAAACAGTTAGCATATTGTTGAAATGTTAGCTAAAAGCCAAATGAGCTTGAAAAACCCTATTTGGTGCTAAATTAGCTCAAACACCTAGCATATTGCTGAAATGTTAGCTAAGGCCAAATTAGCTTGAAAAACCTTATTAGGTGTTAAATTAGCTCAAACAGTTAACATATTGCTGAAATGTTAGCTAAAAGCCAAATTAGCTTGAAAAACCTTGGTAGATACCAAATTAGCTCAAACAGCTAGCATATTGCTGAAATGTTAGCTAAAAGCCAAATGAGCTTGAAAAACCATATTTGGTGCTAAATTAGCTCAAACAGTTAACATATTGCTCAAATGTTAGCTAAAAGCCAAATTAGCTTGAAAAACCTTGGTAGATGCCAAATTAGCTCAAACAGCTAGCATATTGCTGAAATGTTAGCTAAAAGCCAAATGAGCTTGAAAAACCATATTTGGTGCTAAATTAGCTCAAACAGTTAGCATATTGTTGAAATGTTAGCTAAAAGCCAAATTAGCTTGAAAAACCTTATTAGGTGCTAAATTAGCTCTAACAGCTAGCATATTGCTGAAATATTAGCTAAAGGCAAAATTAGCTTGAAAAACCTTGGTAATGGCCAAATTAGCTCAGACAGCTAGCACATTGCTGAAATGTTAGCTAAAAGCCAAATTAGCTAGAAAAACCTTATTAGGTGTTAAATTAGCTCAAACAGTTAACATATTGCTGAAATGTTAGCTAAAGCCAAATTAGCTTGAAAAACCTTATTAGGTGTTAAATTAGCTCAAACAGTTAACATATTGCTGAAATGTTAGCTAAAAGCCAAATTAGCTTGAAAAACCTTGGTAGATGCCAAAATAGCCCAAACACCTAGCATATTGCTGAAATGTTGGCTAAAAGCCAAATTAGCTTGAAAAGTACATGCCAAATTTGCTGTATGAAAAAGTCTTGAAGCCATTAAAAATGATGGCAAAAGGTCAATTTACTGTAGAACATGTAGTTAAGTCTAAAATGTTGAAAGAAAGGCAAAAATGTATCTAAAAACCTTGTTGGAATGATAAATGTGTGTAAATGTGAATGAATCAATGAGATTCTTCCATTGTCACTGTTAGAATGAGTCAGGAAGACATCAAAGGGTCTGACAGGCAGATGTTTACAAACATTGGCCGAGCAGGTGCACCTCCTCTGCCTAATGAGACAGCAGAATCACTGAGCTGACGCTTCAATGTATTTCAATGGATGTCACTACCTCCAAACAAATGTTCATATCTTCAAAAGTCTTTCACTTATCAGAAAAGTTGAACCCTTGTAAGAATCACAAGGCTTTGGGCTACAATGTGTGAAAGATTCATGCCTGTAGGTCAAAGCATGATTACATAATCGCAAGTTAAAAACAGAGTTAGTGTTCGAACCAGCTGGAAAATTTAACATTGGCAGGTATAGGAGAAATTGGGGTACTTACTGTCAGTCTAGGGGCTGTGGGGGCAAAAGTATTTGCCCTACAGCTTTGAGAGTTAGATTTTATGCATCTAGAGGGATTTTCCTACGTTTTGATGAAAAAATCATGTCACTGCGACAAACGGTGGCCGAGTTACAGCGATTTATCCATTTTTTTTTTTCTTAAAAAACCTGGTCTCCCCACTCTAGGTGCTGAAGTCCCACACTCTAGATTCTCCTAAAATCGGCCAAAATGTACCAAATTGCCTCATTTCAAACAGCTGTAGTTCAAAAACTACAAGACATATCCAAAATAAAAGTAATGCATGTAATCTCCAAACCTTTCACTACATTTTAAAGTTTAAATGGTGTCTCTAGCTGAAAAATTGTAGGAGGAGATACATTTCAAAAACAGTGCAAAAACGGATTCAAAAAGCGGACTTCCCATTGACTTCCATTATATTTTAAAATTCAAAAACTTTAAAAATTTCAAAAACTATAAATATTTGCAGAATTGTTTAAAAACTGCCAAAAAGTGCAAAAAATGCAGAACAAATGCATGTTTGAATTTTTAAAATAGCATAATGTATGCAGAAGTTAGAAAATGCTGAAAGTTTGAAGCTGCAAAAGAGCCTTCCCCATGTATTCCTATGGCAAAAATTGCGGCAATTTTGTTGAATTGCAAAAAAACCATAAGTTGCAGAAGAAATTTTAAAAGAAAGCAATAATCTCCTAAACAGGCTGAACATTTTGATGCGTAAATGGCAGAAATCGCATGAAGCATGCGGGAGATATGGATGACCAAAAACGTACGGAAGATTAAGAATAACTAGAAAATTGCATTTCCTGCGGAAATACGTTTGATTGCAGAATTGCAGAAGGTGGTTGCTTTTATATGCATAATTGTATAACTTTTAGCAGAAAAGGCTGAAATGTTTTAAAATGAAAACAATTTTTAATAAATTGCTAAAGTTTATTTAATTACCCAGTACACTGTTTGCATTTTGCTGAAATGTTAGCTAAAAGCCAAATTAGCTTGAAAAACCTTGCTAGTTGCCAAATTAGCTCAATCAACCAGCAAATTGCTGAAATGTTAGCTAAAGGCAAAATTAGCTTGAGAAACCTTGGTAGATGCCAAAGTAGCTCAAACAGCTAGCATATTTCTGAAATGTTAGCTAAAAGTCAAATTAGCTTGAAAATTTTTGGTAGATGCCAAATTAGCTCAGTTATCATATTGCTGAAATGTTATCTTAAGGCAAAATTAGCTTGAAAAACCTCGGTAAATGCCAAATTAGCTCAAACAGCTAGCGTATTGCTGAAATGTTAGCTAAAAGCCAAATTAGCTTGAAAAATCTTGGTGAATGCCAATTTAGCTCAGACAGCTAGCAAATTGCTGAAATGTTAGCAAAAGGCAAAATTAGCTTGAAAAACCTTGGTAGATACCAAATTAGCTCCAACACCTAGCATATTGCTGAAATGTTAGCTAAAAGCCAAATTTGCTTGAAAAACCTTGGTGAATGCCAATTTAGCTCAGACAGCTAGCAAATTGCTGAAATGTTAGCAAAAGGCAAAATTAGCTTGAAAAACCTTGGTAGATACCAAATTAGCTCCAACAGCTAGCATATTGCTGAAATGTTAGCTAAAAGCCAAATTTGCTTGAAAAACCTTATTAGGTGCCAAATTAGCTCAAACACCTAGCATATTGCTGAAATGTTAGCTAAAGGCCAAATGAGCTTGAAAAACCATATTTGGTGCTAAATTAGCTCAAACACCTAGCATATTGCTGAAATGTTAGCTAAAAGCCAAATTAGCTTGAAAAACCTTGGTAGATGCCAAATTAGCTCAAACAGCTAGCATATTGCTGAAATGTTAGCTAAAAGCCAAATGAGCTTGAAAAACCCTGTTTGGTGCTAAATTAGCTCAAACACCTAGCATATTGCTGAAATGTTAGCTAAAAGCCAAATTAGCTTGAAAAACCTTATTAGGTGCTAAATTAGCTCAAACAGTTAGCATATTGTTGAAATGTTAGCGAAAGAAAAAATTTGCTTGAAAAACCTTGGTAGATGCCAAGTTAGCTCAAAAAGCTATCATATTGCTGAAATGTTAGCTAAAAGCCAAATGAGCTTGAAAAACCATATTTGGTGCTAAATTAGCTCAAACACCTAGCATATTGCTGAAATGTTAGCTAAAAGCCAAATTAGCTTGAAAAACCTTATTAGGTGCTAAATTAGCTCAAACAGTTAGCATATTGTTGAAATGTTAGCGAAAGAATAAATTTGCTTGAAAAACCTTGGTAGATGCCAAGTTAGCTCAAACAGCTAGCGTATTGCTGAAATGTTAGCTAAAAGCCAAATTAGCTTGAAAAATCTTGGTGAATGCCAATTTAGCTCAGACAGCTAGCAAATTGCTGAAATGTTAGCAAAAGGCAAAATTAGCTTGAAAAACCTTGGTAGATACCAAATTAGCTCCAACACCTAGCATATTGCTGAAATGTTAGCTAAAAGCCAAATTTGCTTGAAAAACCTTATTAGGTGCCAAATTAGCTCAAACACCTAGCATATTGCTGAAATGTTAGCTAAAGGCCAAATGAGCTTGAAAAACCATATTTGGTGCTAAATTAGCTCAAACACCTAGCATATTGCTGAAATGTTAGCTAAAAGCCAAATTAGCTTGAAAAACCTTGGTAGATGCCAAATTTTCTCAAACAGCTAGCATATTGCTGAAATGTTAGCTAAAAGCCAAATGAGCTTGAAAAACCCTGTTTGGTGCTAAATTAGCTCAAACACCTAGCATATTGCTGAAATGTTAGCTAAAAGCCAAATTAGCTTGAAAAACCTTATTAGGTGCTAAATTAGCTCAAACAGTTAGCATATTGTTGAAATGTTAGCGAAAGAAAAAATTTGCTTGAAAAACCTTGGTAGATGCCAAGTTAGCTCAAAAAGCTATCATATTGCTGAAATGTTAGCTAAAAGCCAAATGAGCTTGAAAAACCATATTTGGTGCTAAATTAGCTCAAACACCTAGCATATTGCTGAAATGTTAGCTAAAAGCCAAATCAGCTTGAAAAACCTTATTAGGTGCTAAATTAGCTCAAACAGTTAGCATATTGTTGAAATGTTAGCGAAAGAATAAATTTGCTTGAAAAACCTTGGTAGATGCCAAGTTAGCTCAAACAGCTAGCATATTGCTGAAATGTTAGCTAAAAGCCAAATGAGCTTGAAAAACCATATTTGGTGCTAAATTAGCTCAAACAGTTAGCATATTGTTGAAATGTTAGCTAAAAGCCAAATGAGCTTGAAAAACCTTATTAGGTGCCAAATTAGCTGAAACAGTTAGCATATTGTTTAAATGTTAGCTAAAAGCCAAATTAGCTTGAAAAACCATATTTGGTGCTAAATTAGCTCAAACAGTTAGCATATTGTTGAAATGTTAGCTAAAAGCCAAATTAGCTTGAAAAACCTTATTAGGTGCTAAATTAGCTGAAACAGTTAGCATATTGTTTAAATGTTAGCTAAAAGCCAAATTAGCTTGAAAAACCATATTTGGTGCTAAATTAGCTCAAACAGTTAGCATATTGTTGAAATGTTAGCTAAAAGCCAAATGAGCTTGAAAAACCATATTTGGTGCTAAATTAGCTCAAACAGCTAGCATATTGCTGAAATGTTAGCTAAAAGCCAAATTAGCTTGAAAAACCTTATTAGGTGCTAAATTAGCTCAAACACCTAGCATATTGCTGAAATGTTAGCTAAAAGCCAAATTAGCTTGAAAAACCTTTTTTGGTGCTAAATTTACCTCAAACAGCTAGCATATTGCTGAAATGTTAGCTAACAGCCAAATGAGTTTGAAAAACCTTGGTAGAAGCCAAATTTGCTAAAACATTTAGCACATTGCTGAAATGTTAGCTAAAAGCCAAATTAGCTTGAAAAACCTTATTAGGTGCTAAATTAGCTCTAACAGCTAGCATATTGCTGAAATATTAGCTAAAGGAAAAATTAGCTTGAAAAACCTTGGTAATGGCCAAATTAGCTCAGACAGCTAGCACATTGCTGAAATGTTAGCTAAAATCCAAATTAGCTTGAAAAACCTTATTAGGTGTTAAATTAGCTCAAACAGTTAACATATTGCTGAAATGTTAGCTAAAAGCCAAATTAGCTTGAAAAACCTTGGTAGATGCCAAAATAGCCCAAACACCTAGCATATTGCTGAAATGTTAGCTAAAAGCCAAATTAGCTTGAAAAGTGCATGCCAAATTTGCTGTATGAAAAAGTCTTGAAGCCATTAAAAATGATGGCAAAAGGTCAATTTACTGTATAACATGTAGTTAAGTCTAAAATGTTGAAAGACAGGCAAAAATGTACCTAAAAACCTTGTTGGAATGATAAATGTGTGTAAATGTGAATGAATCAATGAGATTCTTCCATTGTCACTGTTAGAATGAGTCAGGAAGACATCAAAGGGTCTGACAGGCAGATGTTTACAAACATTGGCCGCGCAGCTGCACCTCCTCTGCCTAATGAGACAGCAGAATCACTGAGCTGACGCTTCAATGTATTTCAATGGATGTCACTACCTCCAAACAAATGTTCATATCTTCAAAAGTCTTTCACTTATCAGAAAAGTTGAACCCTTGTAAGAATCACAAGGCTTTGGGCTACAATGTGTGAAAGATTCATGCCTGTAGGTCAAAGCATGATTACATAATCGCAAGTTAAAAACAGAGTTAGTGTTCGAACCAGCTGGAAAATTTAACATTGACACGTATAGGAGAAATTGGGGTACTTACTGTCAGTCTAGGGGCTGTGGGGGCAAAAGTATTTGCCCTACAGCTTTGAGAGTTAGATTTTATGCATCTAGAGGGATTTTCCTACGTTTTGATGAAAAAATCATGTCACTGCGACAAACGGTGGCCGAGTTACAGCGATTTATCCATTTTTTTTTTTTCTTAAAAAACCTGGTCTCCCCACTCTAGGTGCTGAAGTCCCACACTCTAGATTCTCCTAAAATCGGCCAAAATGTACCAAATTGCCTCATTTCAAACAGCTGTAGTTCAAAAACTACAAGACATATCCAAAATAAAAGTAATGCATGTAATCTCCAAACCTTTCACTACATTTTAAAGTTTAAATGGTGTCTCTAGCTGAAAAATTGTAGGAGGAGATACATTTCAAAAACAGTGCAAAAACGGATTCAAAAAGCGGACATCCCATTGACTTCCATTATATTTTGAAATTCAAAAACTTTAAAAATTTCAAAAACTATAAATAATTGCAGAATTGTTTAAAAACTGCCAAAAAGTGCAAAAAATGCAGAACAAATGCATGTTTAAAATTTTAAAATAGCATAATGTATGCAGAAGTTAGGAATGCAGAAAGTTTGAAGCTGCAAAAGAGCCTTCCCCATGTATTCCTATGGGAAAAATTGCGGCAATTTTGTTGAATTGCATAAAAACCATAAGTTGCAGAAGAAATTTTAAAAGAGAGCAATAATGTCCTAAACAGGCTGAACATTTTGATGCGTAAATGGCAGAAATCGCATGAAGCATGCGGGAGATATGGATGACCGAAAACGTACGGAAGATTAAGAATAATAACTAGAAAATTGCATTTCCTGCGGAAATACGTTTGATTGCAGAATTGCAGAAGGTTGTTGCTTTTATATGCATAATTGCAGAACTTTTAGCAGAAAAGGCTAAAATGTTTTAAAATGAAAACAATTTTTAATAAATTGCTAAAGTTTGTTTAATTACTTAGTACACTGTTTGGATATTGCTGAAATGTTAGCTAAAAGCCAAATAAGCTTGAAAAGCCTTGGTAGATGCCAAATTAGCTCAAACAGCTAGCATATTGCTGAAATGTTAGCTAAAAGCCAAATGAGCTTGAAAAACCATATTGGTGCTAAATTAGCTCAAACACCTAGCATATTGCTGAAATGTTAGCTAAAAGCCAAATTAGCTTGAAAAACCTTATTAGGTGCTAAATTAGCTCAAAACAGTTAGCATAATTGTTGAAATGTTAGCTAAAAGCCAAATGAGCTTGAAAAAACCCTATTTGGTGCTAAATTAGCTCAAACACCTAGCATATTGCTGAAATGTTAGCTAAAGCCAAATTAGCTTGAAAAACCTTATTAGGTGCTAAATTAGCTCAAACACCTAGTATATTGCTGAAATGTTAGCTAAAAGCCAAATTAGCTTGAAAAACCATATTTGGTGCTAAATTAACTCAAACACCTAGCATATTGCTGAAATGTTAGCTAAAAGCCAAATTAGCTTGAAAAACCTTATTAGGTGCTAAATTAGCTCAAACAGCTAGCATATTGTTGAAATGTTAGCAAAGGAAAAATTGCTTGAAAAACCTTGGTAGATGCCAAGTTAGCTCAAACAGCTAGACATATTGCTGAAATGTTAGCTAAAGCCAAATTAGCTTGAAAAACCTTATTAGGTGTTAAATTAGCTCAAACAGTTAACATATTGCTGAAATGTTAGCTAAAGCCAAATTAGCTTGAAAAACCTTATAGGTGTTAAATTAGCTAAAACAGTTAACATATTGCTGAAATGTTGGCTAAAAGCCAAATTAGCTTGAAAAGTACATGCCAAATTTGCTGTATGAAAAAGTCTTGAAGCCATTAAAAATGATGGCAAAAGGTCAATTTACTGTAGAACATGTAGTTAAGTCTAAAATGTTGAAAGAAAGGCAAAAATGTATCTAAAAACCTTGTTGGAATGATAAATGTGTGTAAATGTGAATGAATCAATGAGATTCTTCCATTGTCACTGTTAGAATGAGTCAGGAAGACATCAAAGGGTCTGACAGGCAGATGTTTACAAACATTGGCCGCGCAGCTGCATGTCCTCTGCCTAATGAGACAGCAGAATCACTGAGCTGAGGCTTCAATGTATTTCAATGGAGGTCACTACCTCCAAACAAATGTTCATATCTTCAAAAGTCTTTCACTTATCAGAAAAGTTGAACCCTTGTAAGAATCACGAGGCTTTGGGCTACAATGTGTAAAGATTCATGCCTGTAGGTCAAAGCATGTTTTACATAATCGCAAGTTAAAAACAGAGTTAGTGTTCGAACCAGCTGGAAAATTTAACATTGGCAGTATAGGAGAAATTGGGGTACTTACTGTCAGTCTAGGGGCTGTGGGGGCAAAAGTATTTGCCCTACAGCTTTGAGAGTTAGATTTTATGCATCTAGAGGGATTTTCCTACGTTTTGATGAAAAAATCATGTCACTGTGACAAACAGTGGCCGAGTTACAGCGATTTATCCATTTTTTTTTTTTCTTAAAAAACCTGGTCTCCCCACTCTAGGTGATGACGTCACACACTCTAGATTCTCCTAAAATCGGCCAAAATGTACCAAATTGCCTCATTTCAAACAGCTGTAGTTCAAAAAACTATAAGAGATATCCAAAATAAAAGTAATGCGTGTAATCTCCAAACCTTTCACTACATTTTAAAGTTTAAATGGTGTCTCTAGCTGAAAAATTGTAGGAGGAGATACATTTCAAAAACAGTGCAAAAACGGATTCAAAAAGCGGACTTCCATTGACTTCCATTATATTTTGAAATTCAAAAACTTTAAAATTTCAAAAAACTATAAATATTTGCAGAATTGTTTAAAAACTGCCAAAAAGTGCAAAAAATGCAGAACAAATGCATGTTTGAATTTTTTAAAATAGCATAATGTATGCAGAAGTTAGAAAATGCTGAAAGTTTGAAGCTGCAAAAGAGCCTTCCCCATGTATTCCTATGGCAAAAGTTGCGGCAATTTTGTTGAATTGCAAAAAAACCATAAGTTGCAGAAGAAATTTTAAAAGAGAGCAATAATGTCCTAAACAGGCTGAACATTTTGATGCGTAAATGGCAGAAATCGCATGAAGCATGCGGGAGATATGGATGACCGAAAACGTACGGAAGATTAAGAATAATAATAAAAACAGAAGAACAATAGTTTGATTGCATACTGCAATCAAACTAACTAGAAAATTGCATTTCCTGCGGAAATACGTTTGATTGCAGAATTGCAGAAGGTGGTTGCTTTTATATGCATAATTGTATAACTTTTAGCAGAAAAGGCTGAAATGTTTTAAAATGAAAACAATTTTTAATAAATTGCTAAAGTTTATTTAATTACCCAGTAAACTGTTTGCATTTTGCTGAAATGTTAGCTAAAAGCCAAATTAGCTTGAAAAACCTTGCTAGTGTCCAAATTAGCTCAATCAACCAGCAAATTGCTGAAATGTTAGCTAAAGGCAAAATTAGCTTGAGAAACCTTGGTAGATGCCAAAGTAGCTCAAACAGCTAGCATATTTCTGAAATGTTAGCTAAAAGTCAAATTAGCTTGAAAATTTTTTGGTAGATGCCAAATTAGCTCAGTTATCATATTGCTGAAATGTTATCTTAAGGCAAAATTAGCTTGAAAAACCTCGGTAAATGCCAAATTAGCTCAAACAGCTAGCGTATTGCTGAAATGTTAGCTAAAACCCAAATTAGCTTGAAAAATCTTGGTGAATGCCAATTTAGCTCAGACAGCTAGCAAATTGCTGAAATGTTAGCAAAAGGCAAAATTAGCTTGAAAAACCTTGGTAGATACCAAATTAGCTCCAACAGCTAGCATATTGCTGAAATATTAGCTAAAGACAAAATTAGCTTGAAAAACCTTGGTAATGGCCAAATTAGCTCAAACACCTAGCATATCGCTGAAATGTTAGCTAAAAGCCAAAATTTGCTTGAAAAACCTTATTAGGTGCCAAATTAGCTCAAACACCTAGCATATTGCTGAAATGTTAGCTAAAGGCCAAATGAGCTTGAAAAACCATATTTGGTGCTAAATTAGCTCAAACACCTAGCATATTGCTTGAAAAATGTTTAAGCTAAAAGCCAAATTAGCTTGAAAAAAAACCTTGGTAGATGCCAAATTAGCTCAAACAGCTAGCATATTGCTGAAATGTTAGCTAAAAGCCAAATGAGCTTGAAAAACCCTGTTTGGTGCTAAATTAGCTCAAACACCTAGCATATTGCTGAAATGTTAGCTAAAAGCCAAATTAGCTTGAAAAACCTTATTAGGTGCTAAATTAGCTCAAACAGTTAGCATATTGTTGAAATGTTAGCGAAAGAAAAAATTTGCTTGAAAAACCATATTTGGTGCTAAATTAGCTCAAACAGTTAGCATATTGTTGAAATGTTAGCTAAAAGCCAAATGAGCTTGAAAAACCATATTTGGTGCTAAATTAGCTCAAACAGCTAGCATATTGCTGAAATGTTAGCTAAAAGCCAAATTAGCTTGAAAAACCTTATTAGGTGCTAAATTAGCTCAAACACCTAGCATATTGCTGAAATGTTAGCTAAAAGCCAAATTAGCTTGAAAAATCTTTTTTGGTGCTAAATTTACCTCAAACAGCTAGCATATTGCTGAAATGTTAGCTAACAGCCAAATGAGTTTGAAAAACCTTGGTAGAAGCCAAATTTGCTAAAACATTTAGCACATTGCTGAAATGTTAGCTAAAAGTCAAATTAGCTTGAAAATCCTTGGTAGATGCCAAATTAGCTCCAACAGCTACCATATTGCTGAAATATTAGCTAAAGGCAAAATTAGATTGAAAAACCTTGGTAGTTGCCAAATTAGCTCAATCAACCAGCAAATTGCTGAAATGTTAGCGAAAGGCAAAATTAGCTTGAGAAACCTTGGTAGATGCCAAATTAGCTCAAACAGCTAGCATATTTCTGAAATGTTAGCTAAAGCCAAATTAGCTTGAAAAACCTTATTAGGTGTTAAATTAGCTCAAACACCTAGCATATTGCTGAAATGTTAGCTAAAAGCCAAATGAGCTTGAAAAACCCTATTTGGTGCTAAATTAGCTCAAACACCTAGCATATTGCTGAAATGTTAGCTAAAAGCCAAATTAGCTTGAAAAACCTTATTAGGTGCTAAATTAGCTGAAACAGTTAGCATATTGTTTAAATGTTAGCTAAAAGCCAAATTAGCTTGAAAAACCATATTTGGTGCTAAATTAGCTCAAACACTAGCATATTGCTGAAATGTTAGCTAAAAGCCAATTAGTCATATTTGCTGAAATTATTAGCTAAAGGCAAAATTAGCTTGAAAAACCTTGGTAATGGCCAAATTAGCTCAGACAGCTAGCACATTGCTGAAATGTTAGCTAAAAGCCAAATTAGCTAGAAAAACCTTATTAGGTGTTAAATTAGCTCAAACAGTTAACATATTGCTGAAATGTTAGCTAAAGCCAAATTAGCTTGAAAAACCTTATTAGGTGTTAAATTAGCTCAAACAGTTAACATATTGCTGAAATGTTAGCTAAAAGCCAAATTAGCTTGAAAAAACCTTGGTAGATGCCAAAATAGCCCAAACACCTAGCATATTGCTGAAATGTTAGCTAAAAGCCAAATTAGCTTGAAAAGTGCATGCCAAATTTGCTGTATGAAAAAGTCTTGAAGCCATTAAAAATGATGGCAAAAGGTCAATTTACTGTATAACATGTAGTTAAGTCTAAAATGTTGAAAGACAGGCAAAAATGTACCTAAAAACCTTGTTGGAATGATAAATGTGTGTAAATGTGAATGAATCAATGAGATTCTTCAATTGTCACTGTTAGAATGAGTCAGGAAGACATCAAAGGGTCTGACAGGCAGATGTTTACAAACATTGGCCGCGCAGCTGCATGTCCTCTGCCTAATGAGACAGCAGAATCACTGAGCTGACGCTTCAATGTATTTCAATGGATGTCACTACCTCCAAACAAATGTTCATATCTTCAAAAGTCTTTCACTTATCAGAAAAGTTGAACCCTTGTAAGAATCACAAGGCTTTGGGCTACAATGTGTGAAAGATTCATGCCTGTAGGTCAAAGCATGATTTACATAATCGCAAGTTAAAAACAGAGTTAGTGTTCGAACCAGCTGGAAAATTTAACATTGACACGTATAGGAGAAATTGGGGTACTTACTGTCAGTCTAGGGCTGTGGGGGCAAAAGTATTTGCCCTACAGCTTTGAGAGTTAGATTTTATGCATCTAGAGGGATTTTCCTACGTTTTGATGAAAAAATCATGTCACTGCGACAAACGGTGGCCGAGTTACAGCGATTTATCCATTTTTTTTTTCTTAAAAAACCTGGTCTCCCCACTCTAGGTGCTGAAGTCCCACACTCTAGATTCTCCTAAAATCGGGCAAAATGTACCAAATTGCCTCATTTCAAACAGCTGTAGTTCAAAAACTACAAGACATATCCAAAATAAAAGTAATGCATGTAATCTCCAAACCTTTCACTACATTTTAAAGTTTAAATGGTGTCTCTAGCTGAAAAAATTGTAGGAGGAGATACATTTCAAAAACAGTGCAAAAACGGATTCAAAAAGCGGACTTCCCATTGACTTCCATTATATTTTGAAATTCAAAAACTTTAAAAATTTCAAAAACTATAAATAATTGCAGAATTGTTTAAAAACTGCCAAAAAGTGCAAAAAATGCAGAACAAATGCATGTTTAATTTTTAAAATAGCATAATGTATGCAGAAGTTAGAAATGCAGAAAGTTTGAAGCTGCAAAAGAGCCTTCCCCATGTATTCCTATGGGAAAAATTGCGGCAATTTTGTTGAATTGCATAAAAAAACCATAAGTTGCAGAAGAAATTTTAAAAGAGAGCAATAATGTCCTAAACAGCTGAACATTTTGATGCGTAAATGGCGAAATCGCATAAAGTAAGCAATGCGAGATATGGATGACCGAAAAAACGTACGGAGATAGAATAATAAAAACAGAAGAACAATATTGATTGCATTCTGCAATCAAATAACTAGAAAATTGCATTTCCTGCGGAAATACGTTTGATTGCAGAATTGCAGAAGGTGGTTGCTTTTATATGCATAATTGTCATAACTTTTAGCAGAAAAGGCTGAAAATGTTTTAAAATGAAAACAATTTTAATAAATTGCTAAAGTTTATTTAATTACTCAGTACACTGTTTGGATTTTGCTGAAATGTTAGCTAAAAGCCAAATTAAGCTTGAAAAACCTTGGTAGATGCCAATTAGCTCAAACAGCTAGCATATTGCTGAAATGTTAGCTAAAAGCACAATGAGCTTGAAAACCATATTTGGTGCTAAATTAGCTCAAACACTTAGCATATTGCTGAAATGTTAGCTAAAAGCCAAATTAGCTTGAAAAAACCTTATTAGGTGCTCAAATTTAGCTCAAACAGCTTAGCATATGTTGAAATGTTAGCTAAAAGCCAAATGAGCTTGAAAAACCTATTAGGTGCTCTAAATTAGCTAAACAGTTAGCATATTGCTGTAATGTTAGCTAAAGCCAAATTAGCTAGAAAAACCTTATTAGGTGTTAAATTAAGCTCAAACAGTTAACATATTGCTGAAATGTTAGCTAAAAGCCAAATTAAGCTGAAAAACCTTATTAGATGAAATAGCCAAACATAACATTGCTAAATGTTACTAAAAAGCCAAATAGTTGAAAAACCTTGGTAGATGCCAAATTAGCTCAAACACCTAGCAATATTGCTGAAATGTTAGCTAAAGCCAAATAGCTTGAAAAACCTATATTTGGTGTAAATAGCTCAAACATTACATATTCTGAAATGTTAGCTAAAAGCCAATAGCTTGAAAAACCTGGTAGATACAAAAGCCTCAAACAGCTAGCATATTGCTGAAATGTTAGCTAAGGCCAAATTAGCTTGAAAAACCTTATTAGGTGCTAAATTAGCTCAAAACACTAGCATATTGCTGAAATGTTAGCTAAAAGCAAATTAGCTTGAAAAACCTTGTAGATGCCAAATTAGCTCAAACAGCTAGCATATTGCTGAAATGTTAGCTAAAAGCCAAATTGAGCTTGAAAAACCTTGGTGCTAAATTAGCTCAAACAGCTAGCATATTGCTGAAATGTTAGCTAAAAGCCAAATTAGCTTGAAAAACCTTATTAGTGCTAAATTAGCTCAAACAGTTAGCATATTGCTGAAATGTTAGCAAAAAAATTAGCTTGAAAAACCTTGGTAGATGCTAAATTAGCTCAAACAGTTAGCATATTGTTGAAATGTTAGCTAAAAGCCAAATTAGCTTGAAAAACCATATTTGGTGCTAAATTAGCTCAAACAGCTAGCATATTGCTGAAATGTTAGCTAAAAGCCAAATTAGCTTGAAAAACCTTATTAGGTGCTAAATTAGCTCAAACAGCTAGCATATTGCTGAAATGTTAGCTAAAAGCCAAATTAGCTTGAAAAACCTTATTGGTGCTAAATTAGCTCAAACAGCTAGCAATTGCTGAAATGTTAGCTAAAGCCAAATAGCTTGAAAACCTTGGTGCCAAATTAGCTCAAACATAGCATATTGCTGAAATGTTAGCTAAAGCCAAATTAGCTTGAAAAACCTTGGTAGATGCAAATTAGCTCAAACAGCTAGCATATTGCTGAAATGTTAGCTAAAGCAAATTAGCTTGAAAAACCTTGGTAGTGCCAAATTAGCTCAACACTAGCAATAAATGTTAGCTAAAAGCCAATTAGCTTGAAAAACCTTGGTAGATGCCAAATTAGCTCAAACAGCTAGCATATTGCTGAAATGTTAGCTAAAAGCCAAATTAGCTTGAAAAACCTTATTAGGTGTTAAATTAGCTCAAACAGTTAACATATTGCTGAAATGTTAGCTAAAAGCCAAATTAGCTTGAAAAACCTTGGTAGATGCCAAATTAGTCAAACAGTAGATATGCTGAAATGTTAGCTAAAGCAAATTAGCTTGAAAAACTTATTAGGTGTTAATTAGCTCAACAGTTAACATATTGCTGAAATGTTAGCTAAAAGCCAAATTAGCTTGAAAAACTTTAGATGAAATTAGCTCAAACAGTACATATTGCTGAAATGTTAGCTAAAGCAAATTAGCTTGAAAAAACCTTATTAGGTGTTAAATTAGCTCAAACAGCTTAACATATTGCTGAAATGTAGCTAAAGCCAAATTAGCTTGAAAAACCTTGGTTAGATGCAAATTAGCTCAAACAGCTAGCATATTGCTGAAATGTTAGCTAAAAGCCAAATGAGCTGAAAAACCTATTTGGTGCTAAATTAGCTCAAACACTAGCATATTGCTGAAATGTTAGCTAAAAGCCAAAATTGAGCTTGAAAAACCTATTGGTGTTAAATTAGCTCAAACAGCTAAGCATATTGCTGAAATGTTAGCTAAAAGCCAAATTAGGCTTGAAAAAACCTATTGGTAGATAGCCAAATTAGCTCAAACAGCTAAGCATATTGCTGAAATGTTAGCTAAAAGCCAAATTGAGCTTGAAAAACCTATGGTGTAATTAGCTCAAACATACATATTGCTGAAATGTTAGCTAAAAGCAAATTAGCTTGAAAACCTTGGTAGATACCAAATTAGCTCAAACAGCTAGCATATTGCTGAAATGTAGCTAAAAGCCAAATGAGCTTGAAAACCATATTTGGTGCTAAATTAGCTCAAACACCTAGCATATTGCTGAAATGTTAGCTAAAAGCCAAAATAGCTGAAAAACCTATGTAGATGCTCAAATTTAGCTCAAACACAGCTAGCATATTGCTGAAATGTTAGCTAAAAGCCAAATGAGCTTGAAAAAAACCATATTTGGTGCTAAATTAGCTCAAACAGTTAGCATATGTTGAAATGTTAGCTAAAAGCCAAATTAGCTTGAAAAAACCTTATTAGGTGCTAAATTAGCTCAAACACCTAGCATATTGCTGAAATGTTAGCTAAAAGCCAAATTAGCTTGAAAAACCTTATTAGGTGCTAATTAGCTCAAACAGTTAGCATATTGTTGAAATGTTAGCTAAAAGCCAAATGAGCTTGAAAAACCATATTGGTGCTAAATTAACTCAAACACCTAGCATATGCTGAAATGTTAGCTAAAGCCAAATTAGCTTGAAAAACCTTAATTAGGTGCTAAATTAGCTCAAACAGCTAGCATATTGTTGAAATGTTAGCGAAAGGAAAAATTTGCTTGAAAACCTTGGTAGATGCCAAGTTAGCTCAAACAGCTAGCATATGCTGAAAGTTAGGTAAAGCCAAATTAGCTTGAAAAACCTTATTAGGTGTTAAATTAGCTCAAACAGTTAACATATTGCTGAAATGTTAGCTAAAGCCAAATTAGCTTGAAAAAACCTTATTAGGTGTCAAATTAGCTCAAACAGTTAACATATTGCTGAAATGTTAGCTAAAGCCAAATTAGCTTGAAAAACCTTATTAGGTGTTAAATTAGCTAAAACAGTTAACATATTGCTGAAATGTTGGCTAAAAGCCAAATTAGCTTGAAAAGTACATGCCAAATTTGCTGTATGAAAAAGTCTTGAAGCCATTAAAAATGATGGCAAAAGGTCAATTTACTGTAGAACATGTAGTTAAGTCTAAAATGTTGAAAGAAAGGCAAAAAATGTATCTAAAAACCTTGTTGGAATGATAAATGTGTGTAAATGTGAATGAATCAATGAGATTCTTCCATTGTCACTGTTAGAATGAGTCAGGAAGACATCAAAGGGTCTGACAGGCAGATGTTTACAAACATTGGCCGCGCAGCTGCACCTCCTCTGCCTAATGAGACAGCAGAATCACTGAGCTGAGGCTTCAATGTATTTCAATGGAGGTCACTACCTCCAAACAAATGTTCATATCTTCAAAAGTCTTTCACTTATCAGAAAAGTTGAACCCTTGTAAGAATCACGAGGCTTTGGGCTACAATGTGTAAAAGATTCATGCCTGTAGGTCAAAGCATGTTTACATAATCGCAAGTTAAAAACAAAGTTAGTGTTCGAACCAGCTGGAAAATTTAACATTGGCAGGTATAGGAGAAATTGGGGTACTTACTGTCAGTCTAGGGGCTGTGGGGGCAAAAGTATTTGCCCTACAGCTTTGAGAGTTAGATTTTATGCATCTAGAGGGATTTTCCTACGTTTTGATGAAAAAATCATGTCACTGCGACAAACGGTGGCCGAGTTACAGCGATTTATCCATTTTTTTTTTTCTTAAAAAACCTGGTCTCCCCACTCTAGGTGATGACGTCACACACTCTAGATTCTCCTAAAATCGGGCAAAATGTACCAAATTGCCTCATTTCAAACAGCTGTAGTTCAAAAACTATAAGAGATATCCAAAATAAAAGTAATGCGTGTAATCTCCAAACCTTTCACTACATTTTAAAGTTTAAATGGTGTTTCTAGCTGAAAAATTGTAGGAGGAGATACATTTCAAAAACAGTGCAAAAACGGATTCAAAAAGCGGACTTCCCATTGACTTCCATTATATTTGAAATTCAAAAAACTTTAAAAATTTCAAAAACTATAAATATTTGCAGAATTCTTTAAAAACTGCCAAAAAGTGCAAAAAATGCAGAACAAATGCATGTTTGAATTTTTAAAATAGCATAATGTATGCAGAAGTTAGAAAATGCTGAAAGTTTGAAGCTGCAAAAGAGCCTTCCCCATGTATTCCTATGGCAAAAGTTGCGGCAATTTTGTTGAATTGCAAAAAAACCATAAGTTGCAGAAGAAATTTTAAAAGAGACCACCTATGTCCATAACAAGGTGAACATTTTGATGCATAAATGGCTAAAATCGCATAAAGTATGCAGGAGATATGGACGACCGAAAAACGTACGGAAGAATAATAAGAAGAAGAAGAAAAAACTAGAAATTGCATTTCCTGCGGAAATACGTTTGATTGCAGAATTGCAGAAGGTTGTTGCTTTTATATGCAGAATTGCAGAACTTTTAGCAGAAAAGGCTAAAATGTTTTAAAATGAAAACAATTTTTAATAAATTGCTAAAGTTTGTTTAATTACTTAGTACACTGTTTGGATATTGCTGAAATGTTAACTAAAAGCCAAATAAGCTTGCTAAATTAGCTCAAACACAGCATATTGCTGAATGTTAGCTAAAGCCAAATTAGCTTGAAAACTTTTGGTGTAAATTAGCTCAACACTGCATTTTTATTAGCTATTACTTTTGTTTTTGATTAATATTGTTATTAGCTAAGCCAAATAGCTTGAAAACCTACGTAAAATTAGCTCACACTAGCATATTGCTGAAAGTTAGCTAAAGCCAAATTAGCTTGAAAACCTGGTGAAATTACTCAAACAGTAAATTGCTGAAATTAGCAAAAGCAATTAGCTTGAAAAACCTTGGTAGATACCAAATTAGCTCAAACAGCTAGCATATTGCTGAATGTTAGCTAAAAGCAAATAGCTTGAAAAACCTATGGTGCAAATTAGCTCAAACAGCTAGCATATTGCTGAAATGTTAGCTAAGCTAAAAAGCCAAATAGCTTGAAAAACCATGTATTTGGTGCTAAATTAGCTCAAACACCTAGCATATTGCTGAAATGTTAGCTAAAAGCCAAATTAGCTTGAAAAACCTTATTAGGTGCTAAATTAGCTCAAACAGTTAGCATATTGTTGAAATGTTAGCTAAAAGCCAAATGAGCTTGAAAAAAACCCTATTTGGTGCTAAATTAGCTCAAACACCTAGCATATTGCTGAAATGTTAGCTAAGCCAAATTAGCTTGAAAAACTATATAGGTGTAATTAGCTCATGCAAATTGCTTGAATGTTAGCTAAGCCAAATTAGCTCAAACACCTAGCATATTGCTGAAATGTTAGCTAAAAGCCAAATTAGCTTGAAAAAACCTTATTAGGTGCTAAATTAGCTCAAACAGCTTAGCATATTGCTTGAAATGTTAGCTAAAAGCCAAATTTGAGCTTGAAAAACCTATTTGGTAGATAGCTAAAGTTAGCTCAAATTACTAGTGTTAGCTAGCATATTGCTGAAATGTTAGCTAAAAGCCAAATGAGCTTGAAAACCATATTTGGTGCTAAATTAGCTCAAACAGTAACATATTGCTGAAATGTTAGCTAAAAGCCAAATTAGCTTGAAAAACCTTATTAGGTGCTAAATTAGCTCAAACACCTAGTATATTGCTGAAATGTTAGCTAAAAGCCAAATTAGCTTGAAAAACCTTATTAGGTGCTAAATTAGCTCAAACAGTTAGCATATTGTTGAAATGTTAGCTAAAAGCCAAATGAGCTTGAAAAACCCTATTTGGTGCTAAATTAGCTCAAACACCTAGCATATTGCTGAAATGTTAGCTAAAAGCCAAATTAGCTTGAAAAAACCTTATTAGGTGCTAAATTAGCTCAAACAGCTAGCATATTGTTGAAATGTTAGCGAAAGGAAAATTTGCTTGAAAAACCTTGGTAGATGCCAAGTTAGCTCAAACAGCTAGCATATTGCTGAAATGTTAGGTAAAGCCAAATTAGCTTGAAAAACCTTATTAGGTGTTAAATTAGCTCAAACAGTTAACATATTGCTGAAATGTTAGCTAAAGCCAAATTAGCTTGAAAAACCTTATTAGGTGTTAAATTAGCTCAAACAGTTAACATATTGCTGAAATGTTGGCTAAAAGCCAAATTAGCTGAAAAGTACATGCCAAATTTGCTGTATGAAAAAGTCTTGAAGCCATTAAAAATGATGGCAAAAGGTCAATTTACTGTAGAACATGTAGTTAAGTCTAAAATGTTGAAAGAAAGGCAAAAATGTATCTAAAAACCTTGTTGGAATGATAAATGTGTGTAAATGTGAATGAATCAATGAGATTCTTCCATTGTCACTGTTAGAATGAGTCAGGAAGACATCAAAGGGTCTGACAGGCAGATGTTTACAAACATTGGCCGCGCAGCTGCACCTCCTCTGCCTAATGAGACAGCAGAATCACTGAGCTGAGGCTTCAATGTATTTCAATGGAGGTCACTACCTCCAAACAAATGTTCATATCTTCAAAAGTCTTTCACTTATCAGAAAAGTTGAACCCTTGTAAGAATCACGAGGCTTTGGGCTACAATGTGTAAAAGATTCATGCCTGTAGGTCAAAGCATGTTTACATAATCGCAAGTTAAAAACAGAGTTAGTGTTCGAACCAGCTGGAAAATTTAACATTGGCAGGTATAGGAGAAATTGGGGTACTTACTGTCAGTCTAGGGGCTGTGGGGGCAAAAGTATTTGCCCTACAGCTTTGAGAGTTAGATTTTATGCATCTAGAGGGATTTTCCTACGTTTTGATGAAAAAATCATGTCACTGTGACAAACAGTGGCCGAGTTACAGCGATTTATCCATTTTTTTTTTTCTTAAAAAACCTGGTCTCCCCACTCTAGGTGATGACGTCACACACTCTAGATTCTCCTAAAATCGGGCAAAATGTACCAAATTGCCTCATTTCAAACAGCTGTAGTTCAAAAACTATAAGAGATATCCAAAATAAAAGTAATGCGTGTAATCTCCAAACCTTTCACTACATTTTAAAGTTTAAATGGTGTCTCTAGCTGAAAAATTGTAGGAGGAGATACATTTCAAAAACAGTGCAAAAACGGATTCAAAAAGCGGACTTCCCATTGACTTCCATTATATTTTGAAATTCAAAAACTTTAAAAATTTCAAAAACTATAAATAATTGCAGAATTGTTTAAAAACTGCCAAAAAGTGCAAAAAATGCAGAACAAATGCATGTTTAAAATTTTAAAATAGCATAATGTATGCAGAAGTTAGGAATGCAGAAAGTTTGAAGCTGCAAAAGAGCCTTCCCCATGTATTCCTATGGGAAAAATTGCGGCAATTTTGTTGAATTGCATAAAAACCATAAGTTGCAGAAGAAATTTTAAAAGAGAGCAATAATGTCCTAAACAGGCTGAACATTTTGATGCGTAAATGGCAGAAATCGCATGAAGCATGCGGGAGATATGGATGACCGAAAACGTACGGAAGATTAAGAATAACTAGAAAATTGCATTTCCTGCGGAAATACGTTTGATTGCAGAATTGCGGAAGGTTGTTGCTTTTTTATGCATAATTGCAGAACTTTTAGCAGAAAAGGCTAAAATGTTTTAAAATGAAAACAATTTTTAATAAATTGCTAAAGTTTGTTTAATTACTTAGTACACTGTTTGGATATTGCTGAAATGTTAGCTAAAAGCCAAATAAGCTTGAAAAACCTTGGTAGATGCCAAATTAGCTCAAACAGCTAGCATATTGCTGAAATGTTAGCTAAAAGCCAAATGAGCTTGAAAAACCATCTTTGGTGCTAAATTAGCTCAAACACCTAGCATATTGCTGAAATGTTAGCTAAAAGCCAAATTAGCTTGAAAAACCTTATTAGGTGCTAAATTAGCTCAAACAGTTAGCATATTGTTGAAATGTTAGCTAAAAGCCAAATGAGCTTGAAAAACCCTATTTGGTGCTAAATTAGCTCAAACACCTAGCATATTGCTGAAATGTTAGCTAAGGCCAAATTAGCTTGAAAAACCTTATTAGGTGTTAAATTAGCTCAAACAGTTAACATATTGCTGAAATGTTAGCTAAAAGCCAAATTAGCTTGAAAAACCTTGGTAGATACCAAATTAGCTCAAACAGCTAACATATTGCTGAAATGTTAGCTAAAAGCCAAATTAGCTTGAAAAACCTTGGTAGATGCCAAATTAGCTCAAACAGCTAGCATATTGCTGAAATGTTAGCTAAAAGCCAAATGAGCTTGAAAAACCATATTTGGTGCTAAATTAGCTCAAACAGTTAGCATATTGTTGAAATGTTAGCTAAAAGCCAAATTAGCTTGAAAAACCTTATTAGGTGCTAAATTAGCTCAAACACCTAGTATATTGCTGAAATGTTAGCTAAAAGCCAAATTAGCTTGAAAAACCTTATTAGGTGCTTAATTAGCTCAAACAGTTAGCATATTGTTGAAATGTTAGCTAAAAGCCAAATGAGCTTGAAAAACCATATTTGGTGCTAAATTAACTCAAACACCTAGCATATTGCTGAAATGTTAGCTAAAAGCCAAATTAGCTTGAAAAACCTTATTAGGTGCTAAATTAGCTCAAACAGCTAGCATATTGTTGAAATGTTAGCGAAAGGAAAAATTTGCTTGAAAAACCTTGGTAGATGCCAAGTTAGCTCAAACAGCTAGCATATTGCTGAAATGTTAGGTAAAGCCAAATTAGCTTGAAAAACCTTATTAGGTGTTAAATTAGCTCAAACAGTTAACATATTGCTGAAATGTTAGCTAAAGCCAAATTAGCTTGAAAAACCTTATTAGGTGTTAAATTAGCTAAAACAGTTAACATATTGCTGAAATGTTGGCTAAAAGCCAAATTAGCTTGAAAAGTACATGCCAAATTTGCTGTATGAAAAAGTCTTGAAGCCATTAAAAATGATGGCAAAAGGTCAATTTACTGTAGAACATGTAGTTAAGTCTAAAATGTTGAAAGAAAGGCAAAAATGTATCTAAAAACCTTGTTGGAATGATAAATGTGTGTAAATGTGAATGAATCAATGAGATTCTTCCATTGTCACTGTTAGAATGAGTCAGGAAGACATCAAAGGGTCTGACAGGCAGATGTTTACAAACATTGGCCGCGCAGCTGCACCTCCTCTGCCTAATGAGACAGCAGAATCACTGAGCTGAGGCTTCAATGTATTTCAATGGAGGTCACTACCTCCAAACAAATGTTCATATCTTCAAAAGTCTTTCACTTATCAGAAAAGTTGAACCCTTGTAAGAATCACGAGGCTTTGGGCTACAATGTGTAAAAGATTCATGCCTGTAGGTCAAAGCATGTTTACATAATCGCAAGTTAAAAACAGAGTTAGTGTTCGAACCAGCTGGAAAATTTAACATTGGCAGGTATAGGAGAAATTGGGGTACTTACTGTCAGTCTAGGGGCTGTGGGGGCAAAAGTATTTGCCCTACAGCTTTGAGAGTTAGATTTTATGCATCTAGAGGGATTTTCCTACGTTTTGATGAAAAAATCATGTCACTGTGACAAACAGTGGCCGAGTTACAGCGATTTATCCATTTTTTTTTTTTCTTAAAAAACCTGGTCTCCCCACTCTAGGTGATGACGTCACACACTCTAGATTCTCCTAAAATCGGGCAAAATGTACCAAATTGCCTCATTTCAAACAGCTGTAGTTCAAAAACTATAAGAGATATCCAAAATAAAAGTAATGCGTGTAATCTCCAAACCTTTCACTACATTTTAAAGTTTAAATGGTGTCTCTAGCTGAAAAATTGTAGGAGGAGATACATTTCAAAAACAGTGCAAAAACGGATTCAAAAAGCGGACTTCCCATTGACTTCCATTATATTTTGAAATTCAAAAACTTTAAAAATTTCAAAAACTATAAATATTTGCAGAATTGTTTAAAAACTGCCAAAAAGTGCAAAAAATGCAGAACAAATGCATGTTTGAATTTTTAAAATAGCATAATGTATGCAGAAGTTAGAAAATGCTGAAAGTTTGAAGGTGCAAAAGAGCCTTCCCCATGTATTCCTATGGCAAAAGTTGCGGCAATTTTGTTGAATTGCAAAAAAACCATAAGTTGCAGAAGAAATTTTAAAAGAGACCACCTATGTCCATAACAAGCTGAACATTTTGATGCATAAATGGCTAAAATCGCATAAAGTATGCAGGAGATATGGACGACCGAAAAACGTACGGAAGAATAATAAGAAGAAGAAGAAGAAGAAGAAGAAGAAGAAAAATAATAAAACAGAAGAACAATAGTTTGATTGCATACTGCAATCAAACTAATAATAAAACAGAAGAACAATAGTTTGATTGCATACTGCAATCAAACTAATAAAACAGAAGAACAATAGTTTGATTGCATACTGCAATCAAACTAATAATAAAACAGAAGAACAATAGTTTGATTGCATACTGCAATCAAACTAATAAAAAAAACACATTTTTTAATGTCATGTTTTGCTGGACTATCCTAAATGAATACCTGTCTAATTACTTACAAAGGTTCTCAAAATTAATCAATTAATACAAGTGAAGGCAAAAAACTAAAAATTGTTGTTTTAAGGCCTGTGTTCTGTAGGAATCGAAAAAGTAAATATCTTACTGTAGGCAACAGTTAGCATCGGGCTGTGAGGCATGTATAGGTCACATTGTGCCACATTGTTCCTCTGAGCAGGCCAGTTAATGGTGGCATAATCCTGAACATACAACTCCTGAAAACAAAGATCTTGGAGTCAGCAACAAAAAAGTGTACAATACTAATGTATAAAAACTGTTTAATATTTTATTCAACTTATCACAAAACCAAACACAGTTTCATTTAGGTGACCATTTTGTTAATTTAAGTTTAAGTTCTGTCAAATGTAAACGTCAAATGAAGACGCCCTGTTGTGGTTTATTGTTGTTCACACACCTGTCTGAGGCTTAGAACAAGGGAGTCCTCCTGTGCTTTGAGTCTGACAGCGTAACAGTAGCTCATGGGAAGGTAGACTTGGCGGCAGTGACACCACAGTGTAGAGGGGTGGGCAGGCATCCAGGTGGGGAACAGCCTGAAATATACAACATGAATGGGAAGCTGTGGAAAACTTAGTCATTCCTATTAATCTATCACTTTGCTCTGCTGTCTTTAACTCCTAAGTGAGTATTCCTTTGTGCAGAGGACACTTTTAATACGTACCACATCTCTGGTAATAACGTGTTAATTCCTTCCCAACTGTAGACATTTAAAATGGCCAACCAGAATTTACCCCAAGAGGGAATTCCAACGGCACCACCTGCAGGAAACTCAGGATCATCACATTTAACAAAACACTAACAATACTAATTATTAGTTAGTATTAAAAAAAATACTAACTAAAATACTAAGTAGTTAAAAAAAAACATGCATTCGCACAGTTTTTTTTACAATATGTGTTTTTACAGTTGTGGGTTAGCACGGATTTTCACTGACAGTGAGTTTATAATCTGACCTTTGTGGTGCAGGTTGTTTCTGGCACGAACTAAATCTGGATCATCAGCATCCACTCCCAGGATTCTCAGGGATACATAACTCAGTGTAGTGCCAAAAACTGTAGACTTATCTTCTATATGTCTGCAGAGAAACAATGAACACAGGAATCAGTCATAACCTGTACTTCCAACAAGAGGAAATTCAGTTCAAATCATACGGTTTAACATCGCGCCACACACAGATTAAAGATCAAAATTATATATTCTGCTCTTTTTAAACTTGGCGGTTAAGATAGTTGAGATTCACTTTTTCATGGTCAAATCAACTGACAATTCATGTTAAATGCAGAATTTTTGTAACAAATACTATAATGTAAAAATACTAACAATGCTGTCATCTCTTGGACTATTGGACTATTAATGCAGTTATAAAAAGCTACAATTAACTGTGCACTTTTGGGAAAACTTCACTAATAAAATGGATTATGAAAACAAAAATGACCTATTTTCCAGACTTTTAACATATTATAAGTATATACATATGATATTTGCATAGATACATATAATTAAACCTGCTTCAAAAATTATTAAATCAGCAATCCTTCATCATACTACTTAGTACTTCATAGGGTACAAACACACAAAGCATTACGTTATTTTTCTGTATATTCTATATATCTGTATAATCCATAAGTCAAATGTCAAGACAAATAGAATTTACATTACTTAGTAGTAGTGCTGTCATGCGATTCACTTTTTGTGCAATTAAATAATCGTGACCTGTAATTCATTAATTTAATTTTGATTTCAATGATTTTTAACCTAATAACTGATGAAAAACCTCATTTTTAGATATTTTATGTAACTTTGTGACATTGTGGTGCAGTCAAAGATCAAAATACAACAGGTGGTTTTATGGAGTTTTTTTTTTTTTTTTTTTTAAAAAGACTTTTAAACTGTGGAGTATTTTTTTTCAATCTTGAACAATTAACAAAACAAAAAAAGAACAACAAAAAATACATCAGGTCCAGAGTGCTCTAATTAATCACATCAAAAAACAGTGAAAACACTTCTAAGCAAACCCAAATAATATTGAAAAGAAATTTCTTATAATAATAACAATATGAAGAAGTAGGCCTATAGCCCTACCATAATTCAATGTTGATATTCCACAGTTTACCATAACAGCAAGACAGTAGAAAAGACATGGGAGGGTATTTATGTGGGAGTTTTTCTTTTAACCTATTTGGGTAAATTTGATCATTTTAAAGACTGGAATGAAGTAGCAAAGAATTACAGAAGAAAATCTAAAAAAAGAAGAAATGAAACACCATGCAGAAACTTTGTTTTTTAACAAACTTTAGCTTCATCACCTGGACAAAAAAAAGCGCTAAGAGAGGAATTTTTCCTCTGAAATGTTTTTTTAAACTTCTCATGACGATTAACCCCACTCCACCAAAAAATAAAAAGGGGGCGAGAGCAGAGCCAGGTCCGTGTGCGCCGCGCGGTGAAGGTTATACCATGACAACGCTAAGCACCATGTCATAGAAGCAGTCCGCTTTCGTGAAAAAATATTTAAAATTAAAAATATCACAGGACTGAAGTTCTAATAATTTATTTAATATTTATATTTTCTTAAATGGCCATTGTATGGGCAGGATATTGCTCCTCCATGCAGTTCACGGAAGTAACCATCCAGTGCAGAAATGGGATTAATGCGATTTATATAAAAAAATATACATATAATACCACTCAGTGGCATTGTAGTAGAGTGTTCGCCGTGAGACTAGGTAATCGTGAGTTCACATGTAGTCACACCAAATTTATTCTTCTGTACAACATTTTCTTTGACAAACAGCGTTGTTTTGTTGTGGATTGTAAAAAAAAAAAAAGGACAAAACATTAGATAGATAGAAGACATTATTTTTGACACAAAATAATTTTTTCCTGGAAGCTAAACCACATAAAAGCTTGGAGCACATTTAAAAAAATAAATAAATACAACTCAGTTTGCATTTAATTATATGTATTTATGTTCACACTGTATTTTAGTTTAGATTGTGTCAGGATACTTAATTTGCAATGCTGTTCAAAAAAAATTTAAGGGTGTATACATTTCACTTTTTCACCTCGTGTTTATGTGAAAAAACTGGTTACTTACAGACCCCAACCTCCATCTGGCAGCTGAACTGAGCGCAGGTATCTCACCATCTCTTTCTTCCAGGCTTCAGGCAAAGGGATCTGAGCCACATGGCATGTTATGAGAAGCCCTGGAAAGAACGACAACATGGACAACCAGAACGATGTTAAGTTCACATAAACATACTTGTTGACAAACCTCAAATGGAGATTCGCTTTCTATGAAGCGCTATGATGCTTTAAGTTTTGTACAAGATATTTGGGAAAGAGGCCAAGGACATCTGGAAGAATGAGAGGCTATGGATTACTTTTTTTTACATTGTTATTAGAAATACTCCAGGGCTGAATACAGAACTAGATTTAAAAAGACAACTATTTCAAGTTTTAAAAGATAAAAAAATTGATATACCTGGGAGCAGGAAGAGAGGTCCACCATAGTCCCCAGCCCAGTGACCGTCTTCAGCCTGGAGTAGACTGTAGAAGTGCATACCTTTCACAGCAGCATCAGAAGCAGTGATGGCAGCTGGACTGTCAGAAACAAACTTGCTCTGACGAGACATGGAAAGTTCCAAAAGTAAAAGTAAACATATTGTTTTTAGCGTATATGACAAAAATACCACTTTTTCAAAAATATAAATTGATTGTGGACGCACAGTGTCCAGGCCAAGACTAAATGCTTCTAGCATGGTCTGCTCTCTGTCTGGGGTGTCCTCGTCCTCCACATAGCTCCACGTCTGTCTGCCTTCTACATTAGTCAGCCTCCAGCGGCTCAGGTCTGTGGCTGGTTCTGTCTTGTAAGGTCCTCCTCTCCTTCTCAGGTGTCTGCACAGAGTATAGCACTGGAGATCATCTCAACATCTTTATAGCGGAGGATAAAGTCTAAAGTTGCATTTGCTTGAATAAAAACATGTTGAACCTTCTTGTCTAATATTACAGCAAGTGAAAATAACACAGGTATAAACAATAAATTAACAAACAAACAAAAGATGAATACTATACTATAAAATTTAAGTTAGTTAACAGCCCAGATGATCTTCACAAGTTCATTTGTATTTATTTTGATTGCCCTTGTTATGTTGCATTCCAATAATTCTTTTACTACATATAAACTGATATTACAGGCTCATACTATATTTCTTCAGAGCCCCACCTTTAACAGTTTTTTAGAACATAATCTCTGCTATGTCAATGGGGTGAGGTTGTGGAATTACATAAAAGAAAGCCGAAAATGTAGTAAAATAATAATAATAACAATAATAATAATAATAATAATAAATAAAGAAAAAAAGAAAGAAAACATTAAAGTTAAAAATGTTGGAAAGGTATTAATATCAAAATGACTAGCCTGATGGGACAATGTATGTGAAATTGTTTTGGTAGTTTTATGTGATTAATGACTATCTCAATAGCATGTAAAAATGTATGCATAAAATATCATAATTTATAGGGGCTGATAATTAATATTTTTCTTCTAACCACTCTTTTTTCGAGCATTTAGTTTTTTTTAACTTTTTTCTAAACTATGTTATTTTGTGTTTGAAAATAAAATAAAATCAATTTATTTGGCCTAAATACTCTTATTTTGAAATACAGTAATGAAAAACAGATACGTCATTTGAGTATACATTTATTGATAGCCTGCGACTATCTATTAATTTTTGCTTAATGGAGCATTACATGCACGAAAAATAATATCGAATATTTATTTTGCATTTAAAAGGGAATCATTTGAATGCCATAAAATATGTGTATTTTCGTTTGTTTAGTGGAGAAACAACTTTTAGAAATTAATCAAAACTGGATAAAATACTTACGTTCCCTCAGTCATGGCTGCTGCTTACTTGTCAAGCCCACACTTCGCCTTACTTCTCAGCTTCTCAAACTGTGTACAGTTGCCTCAGTGCTGAAGTTAGCGGGACACGCCTTTTTTTAAAATATTTATGGGAACTGTAGTGCCAGGAGGGGAGTGAAAGTACTGTTTCGAAAGCAAACTGGACTGCAGTTCCCAGCAGTCTTTGCGGTGCCTTTCGAGGTTTTCGTGACATGGAGAGACATGAGCAGAGACTTAGCTGTCCAATCGTCAAAAGGAATACCTAGGAGTGGGCGGGGCCATGATAAGGTCCACCAATCAGATTAATACTTGTCAAAACATTACACATGTGCTCATGATAGTCCTTACATCTACTGTGTTCCAATCTGATAGACCCGTAAGCTAATAAATGCCACTTTTATAACACTTTTATAAAACAATTTATGAAAAAAATTTCACAAATTAACCATATAAAGATGGCAAAAATACAGACGTGTGTTGTTGCTGGTAACATTTGCAAATCAAACAAGAAATTGAGCTTTTGTGATAATTAATTCATCTTTAATATAAGAATCTCAAGTGTGATCAATCATCACTGCCTGAAAAGCATAAATCTTTGCACCACATCCCAAAGTTTATGACCTTGTTTGTGCTGATGTCATTATAGACTGTCCATCACGAAGTCCAGGCGTGGGGGTAATGGCTATAGCCTCATTTACATTGCCCCCCATAGACTACATGATAAAAAAACCATTATAAATAAGAAACTTTCACTTTACAATTTGCTTACATTTTTTGATACCCAGTACAAGTACAAAGTGGCCAAAAATATCCTGAAGTAAAGTAACGAAGTTGATTTACTCAAGTACTTCACAAAACTGGTCCAAGAGTCCACCCAGCATCTCAATGTGTGAAGCTGGGGGCATACCATGGACCGTTTGGAACTCCATTGCAGGGCAACAGAAATAAGACATTACCTTAAAAATTAAGGAACTCTTAATTTTTCTCATCTTAAAAGGAAGAACAAAACAATGCAAAAGGCCAACTCATTTGAAGACAGCAAATGACTGAACAGGAATAAAGCCTTTTACGTGAGTATTAGTGACATGTAGGATATCTGTGTAAGTGAATTTTAAATGATTGCAGTTCTGAGACTCACATAAGTACAAACTATTTTAATGTATTGCTCACATACACGAGTTACACTTTCCAAATAATTAGAATATAATGGAAATGTGTATTCATTTTCTTAATTCCATTCAAAAGCATTGGGCTTTCATTCAGTACAGATTCAGGGCCCATTGTTTGATTTTAAGTGTTTGATTAAATTTACATAAATTGGGATTCCAGCACATACAAGCCACAAAAACAAGATTTCACAAAATTATAATACTATGGAGAAATCGCAATTTACTTCTCAGTTTTTGCAAAAAGATAAGAGATTATGATCACATCAAATCAATCAAAAATAAAGTATTTTTGAAACGATATGTTCACTTCCAATACTTCAACAATACTGGCAGAGGCTAGGTCCTGATGGAAGACCGAATATACATCTCCATCCAGATCCTTAGCAGAAGGAATCATTAAGTCCTCTAAAACACTCTTGTGGACTGTTGCAGTGATTTTTTGGATTGAAGAAAGACAAGTTTGTTAACACAGGAGTTGGACATTGCATCCCAATTCCTGACTGACTGTGGCGAGTTCACAGTAGACCTCAAGTAGCTTGGGTTCTGCTCCTCACCCGTCACCAGAACGTCCTCCAAAACCTTGGACCTTGATTCCCAAATGAAAGGCAGACTTTACTTACCACTCTCCAACAGTCCAATCCTTTTTCTTGGCACATGTGAGACATTTCCTCTGTTGGCCCAGGCTAAGAAGTGGCTTGACCCAAAGAACCTGACAGCGTTTGAATGTCGTAGTTTTTGAAGCTGTTCCTCCACCTTGTTCCACTCTTTCTGAATGTCTTCCAGGTTTTTGAATCTTGTCCTTTTAATAATCCTCTGAAGCCCACGTTTGTTCCTTTTGCTGTTGCATATCTCCTGCCACATTTTGCCTTTCTATTAAGACTTTTCATTGATCTGCTTAGACACAGACTACGAAGAGGGTCAATGGTGGTCTTCTGCCTATCAAGTCTGAAGTCTTTGCCATAATTGAACCTAACTGAGCCAATTTAATTAAAGAAGGAAAAACCCACAATACTCACTGAAATCACTTGAAACTTACAAAATAACAATAAATAAAAATGTATTGAAAATGAAATAATCAAAATCAGCCATCACTTTTGAATTGCTGATTAACATACTTATTTAAAAAGAACAAACAAATGAAACAGGCCTGGACAAAAATGATGGTACCTCTATAAAAGATTGAAAACTATTGGACCAGACTGACATGATTAACTCAGGTGTGTCCTTTAATTGACATCACAGGTGTTACCAAACTCATAATCAGTCAGTCTGCCTATTTAAAGGGAGACAAGTAGTCACTCTGCTGTTTGGTGAAAAGGTGTGTTTCACACTGAACATGGACAACAGAAATTTATTAATTTAATAATTAGTTTTTTAAAATAATTATGTTAATCAGCAATTCAAAAGTGATGGCTGATTTTGATTATTTAATTTTCAATACATTTTTATTTATTGTTCCTTTTTGTAAGTTTCAAGTGATTTCAGTGAGAATTGTGGGTTTTTCCTTCTTTAACTGAGGGGTACCAACAATTTTGTCCACGTGTGTATGTATGTATGCATGCCTGTTTGAATTTTGACATTTTGGCGCAAATCACAGAAAAACAATACAGGGATAACTGTCTAATATGTATTCAATGGTCATGAGGTAGTGTCTACTCTTAGACAAGGAGATCGTGGTTTTGAGTGAACCCCAATACTCCCTGCTTGACACTTAGCATAGAGGAGTTTGATGGATTGTTAAAAGCTTTTTCTATTTTTTACAACTATGATGTGATTTACTCTATTTTAAGATTAAAGGACTAAATACTCTTCTAATATAGTAAAATCTTCTATTTTCACAGCTTCATTTTTCCAGCCAACTGATTATTGGGGTAAAGCCGTGAGTAGCGGCCCAGGGTCCAGATCGGGAAAACGTTTTTGTAGGATATGTAGCTGATGGCACAGCTTTTGATACCAACACCAGCAATATTTCCCTGCAGGAAAAACCACATTAGATTAAAATACTTGATAAAGTCATACTTGTATTCTAAATTAAATTTGGAATACATGTCCAGTTACCTGAGGCCAGTCCCCATTAGGAAGCTGTTTATCAATCAGCAGCTTAACTCCTCTATCAATGGCCTCTCTGTTGGGATGCCTGATTATACACAATTTTAGACTGAAATAAGTCTCCAGAACATATCTTTTAAATAAGAACTTGTTTATTTTTAAATAAGAATTACTTTACCTGACAGCCATTAGCCCCAACAAAGCCCAGCAGGTGTTGTGTATCTGTGCAGCACTGCTTTGGACATAGCGTCGCTGCTCGCATGACTCAAAGTCTTCTCCCCATCCTCCATCTGACATCTGCCGGTCCAGTAGAAACTGACAAGCTCTCTGCACCTCCTCACACACAGAACTATCAACCAAAAAAAAAAAACACTTTATCGTAGGAGGGCTTCATTAAAGTCCTGTTACACTTTTTCAGCCTTTTTTTGCAGAACTTACTCTTGTTTGTAAGAGTGTCCCATGCAAGCAAAAGCTTCCAGCCCGAACCAGATTCCATACGTGAAACAAACTCCCCAAGATCTGAGCACACGCACAAAACTACTGAGCATGTCAGGAAGGAACCCTGCAGCAAAACTCCAAGTGAATTCTCACCCTTCCCAGGATCCATCAGGCCTTTGTACCCTCCTGCAGTACTCCAGCCCTTCATGCAGAGTTGACCTGGGGGGAAAAAAAGAAATCACTAAATGTATATTCAGATTTTAGATGTTATTCATTACATCCAAGCCAAAATATCTGCTGCGTTTTAACCTAATTTCTTCTGCGCGGTGATCGGGGTAAGCCTTCTGGAAGTGCCTCAGAGCCTGCATCACTGCTGAAGTACACTCCACGTATGTGTAATCTATCATGATGTCACCTATTGAACAAAACAGAGGAAACGTAACCATTTCAGCTGTCAGTTTTCAGTTGAAATAGATATTCTGAATACTGCAGTAAGAAGTTTTGATACTGCACTTCAGCTTGAGTCATTCTTCCCTGAGCCCTATCACTTCACCCTACCACTCAATTTGTAGGGACATTTGCAGTGAAAGTGATGTCCAAAAATAGTTTTTTTTAAGGTCGGAGTGATACTGAGCCCTCTGTAGTGAGGGAGTTCCACGTCGTGCTATGCCATGGAACAGAAGCGCTTTTCTTCACGTGGGTGTGCTCTAAAGCGCAGAAGTTTACATTTAAATCTAGGTAATGACATTCTGTTTTAACATGACCTTTTTATAGTTATAAAAAAGTTGTATGTTGTTGCAAAAAGTATGTATATTCAAGCGCTGGAAGCTTCGCGCAAACGTAGCTTTCTGGTGATTATTGGTGACGTCATCGAGTGGTAGTGACGTCCGAATTCTGTGACACTGTATTTCCATACCTCTCTGTTTGGAGGGCTAAATGTAGGGGAAGGGAGAAGCGGTAGGGTGAAGGGAAGAATTCGAATTGGGCCCAAGTTGGTTCAGGGAGCATTTTGCTCCACTGAACAATAAATTGAAAAAGTGTCACCAATGAGGGACCTTTCTGTGTGGAGTTTGCATGTTCTCCCTGTGCATGCGTTGGTTTTCTCTGGGTACTCCAGCTTCCTCCCACTGTCTTCATAGATTAATTGGTTCCTCTAAATTGTCCCTAGGTGTGGGTGTGCATGATTGTGGCCCCTGCGACAGACTGGCGACCAGTCCAGGGGTGTCCCCTGCCTTCGCCCATGAGTAGCTAGTAGGTTAGGCTCCGGCAACCCCGTGACCCCGAAAGGGATAAAGCGGTTTGGAAAATGAATGAATGAACAAACAAAAGTGATGAACAGCTAAGATTTTCAATTTAATGATGCAGACCTACCAAACACCTCAGAGGGATTTAGCAGCTCCAACAGTCTCCCTCCTCTTTTAGTTTCATATGAAGCATATCCACCGTCTGAATTTTTCATGCTCAAAAGCTTGAAGGGACAGCAAGTACATTGTAACACACAATACAAGAGTTTACGGGAAGCAAATGAACTATCTGTACTGTCAGTAAACTCACCACATTGACAGCATCGTACAAACGCTCTGAGGGGATGTGATCCTTGATGAAGGGACAGAACTCCTGCAGCAGCATCACTGACTTCAGGCCCTCTGCTGTGCAGTCAGTCACAATCCAGCCCATTTCACGAGTACTAAAGGGGAAGCCTCCCTAACACAGATGTATTTTAAAATATGGAGAGCATGTATGGCATTTGGATCAGTTCATGTTCATAATCCTTTCAATTCTGTCAGAAAATATACAAATTAAAGTACATTTTATTATATTTATTGCTACTACATTATATTTTGATATTATTCTACCTTGCTCATCTGCCTGTAGTATTTTTGGTATTCTGGAAGATTCTCACGTATCTGTATGATTGGAAAAACTGGTTAGGTGTTTGAAATATTATGAAAGTACCCATAATCCATGCAACATGTTCAATCTAAAAAGATTGTGGTGATGTCCTTAGTAGAATAAAAATATCATTACAGTCATACGAGCCTTGTGGTAACAGAAAGCCGGGATTGCATATTTGCTATACCTGTGTGATGTTGAGAAAACGATGGGCCTCATGAAGACAGTCTGCTAACCTGCTGTCATTCTGGGCTCCTGCCTGAAACAAGCCAAACATGCAACATTAAACAAGTGTAGGTGTTCTTCTTAAATGTATTACTATTAGAATTAGGTTGTTTGAGAAAAGTGTACATGTAATTCTGCTTTAGATGTAGACTGTATATTATTTTCCCTTTGTCTTCTTTATGTCCAATCAAAACTATGCAGTTGACTCATGGCGTACCACAGAGATCAATAGAGAGATTACAGGTTCAATTCCCTTCCTTCTCCATACATTTTCTTCTATTTGGTATGGTAAAAAAACATGTATTTGTTATACATCAGAATGACACAGCAAATTTCTATGCTGCATCATTCACTACAGTTATTGTTTTTACGTGGCCAGATGTGTTCATTTTACCTCAAGAAAAGCTTGAACAGCAAAACAAGTGTCCCAGAGCTGAGCTCCATTAAATCCCTGAGAGAAAAAAACATAACAGGAAACTTATTTTAGAGGATAAGAAATTTTAAAGTTCAGAAATTAAAAAGAAAAAAAACAAGAGGATCCTTTAAGGTGCAGAGTGAATTAAGGACAGATGATGTTTAGAATTTGTTCATTCTGTCACTGATTTGCTGACTTGCTGCCTGTCAGCTGTCAGACTATCAACCTTTCTAATGAAAGATGTTTGAGATAAAGTCAAAGGGAAATTCTTGCCTTCATTTTCATGCCATCCAACCCCAACCTGCAACAAAAGCAACATATTTTTGATTTATTTTATTTATTTTACTATACAACACCAAGAAAAGGCAAATATTTCCTGAAAGATTCTTCAACATACTTTATTCAAGACAAAACCTCTCCTTTGACTGAACTGAAAGCAGTGACAGCTCTGATTAATTTTGTTAGGACATAATGACAGCAGTTTACAAACCAGAGATAGTCGGGTATTCTGGACACGTGTTCCTGAAAGGCTGGTGAAGAGGCACCATCCACATACCAGCGAACCAGCATGTTGATACTCTTGGAAATCTGAGGAAATAGCAACACTTGTTTTCCTTTTTCTGACAAATGAACACCATAAACATAGTTTAATTTGTATTCCCAGTTCTTTTTAAGAGTCTTGTACCGCTCCAATGCTAATGCACTTTGTGAAACGGTCATCAGCCTGAATGTGCTCGTACAGTTCTTTGACCGCCATTTTTCTTAGTGTGGCACTGTGATGGGCCTCATAAAGGTTCAACACCACTGCAGTGAAAAGAACATATGGTATATCTGTGAGTTTTTTAGAAAGCAGCTAGTTTCAGACATTAAAAAAAAAACTAAGTAGAATAAAACAACCGAATGTTTAGATATCATGTTTTGCTGGAGTATTCTTAACGATCATGTCTAATTACTTACAAAAGTTCTCAAAAGAGTTTTAATTGCACAACATAGGAAAAAAGAAATCTAACAATTTGGTTCATGTTTTAAAGCAGGTCTTTTGCAGGAATCTAAATGGTACATATCTTACTGTAGGCAACAGTTAGCATAGGGCTGTGAGGCATGTATAGGTCACATGGTGCCACATAGTTCCTCTGAGCAGGCCAGTTAATGGTGGCATAATCCTGAATATACAACTCCTGAAAACAAAGATCTTGGAGTCAGCAACAAAAAAGTGTACAATACAAATGTAATAAAAACTGTTTAATGTTTTATTCAACTTATCACAAAACCAAACACAGTTTCCTTTAGGTGACCATTTTGTTCATTTAAGTTTAAGTTCTGTCAAATGTAAACGTCAAATGAAGACGCCCTGTTGTGGTTTATTGTTGTTCACACACCTGTCTGAGGCTTAGAACAAGGGAGTCCTCCTGTGCTTTGAGTCTGACAGCGTAACAGTAGCTCATGGAAAGGTAGACTTGGCGGCAGTGACACCACAGTGTAGAGGGGTGGGCAGGCATCCAGGTGGGGAACAGCCTGAAATATACAACATGAATGTGAAGCTGTAGAAAACTCAGTCATTCCTATTAATCTATCACTTTGCTCTGCTGTCTTTAACTCCTAAGTGAGTATTCCTTTGTGCAGAGGACACTTTTAATACGTACCACATCTCTGGTAATAACGTGTTGATTCCTTCCCAACTGTAGACATTTAAAATGGCCAACCAGAATTTACCCCAAGAGGGAATTCCAACGGCACCACCTGCAGGAAACTCAGGATCATCACATTTAACAAAATACTAGCAGTTTCAATAGCCTGTAACACTATTTATTTGTAAATAAAATAAACTTTGCACAGTTTTTTTTTTGCTTGTTTTTTTTTTTTACAATTTGTGTTTCTGCAGTTGTGGGTTAGCACTGATTTTCACTGACAGTGAGTTTATAATCTGACCTTTGTGGTGCAGGTTGTTTCTGGCACGAACTAAATCTGGATCATCAGCATCCACTCCCAGGATTCTCAGGGAAACATAATTCAGTGTAGTGCCAAATACTGTAGACTTATCTTCTATATGTCTGCAGAGAAACAATGAACACAGGAATCAGTCATAACCTGTACTTCCAACAAGAGGAAATTCAGTTCAAATCATACGGTTTAACATCGCGCCACACACAGTTTTTGGAAAACGTTAGGTACAGTCACTGTCCACTTTACAGAGTTTACAGAGAATATTCAGAAAAAAAGAGAAAATATCCAGTAAGCAGCAGTACAAGCAGTAGAATGACCTTACTGATACCAGAGGTCAGAGGAGAATGGTCAGACTGGTTCCAGCTGATAGAAATTGTTGCTGACCATGTCCGTCCCTTTATGACTACAGTGTACCAATCTTCTGGAGGCTGTTTACTGACAGGGTTCACTGGACTCAAATGACCTCCAGAGTCACCAGATCTCAACCCAGTGGATCACCTTTAGGATGTGATGGAATGGGAGATTGGCATCATGGACGTGCAGCAGACAAATCTGCAGCAGCTGTGTGATGCTGTCATGTCAATATGGGCTAAACTCTCTGAGTAATGATTCCAGTACCTTGTTGAAACTACGCCACCAAGGATTAAGGTGTACCTAATAAAGTGACAGATGAGTGTATATTTAAATCAAGAGTATTAAAGAGGGAACAAAGTAAAACATGCAGGGAACAAGAAACTGAATTAAAATATACAAATGGGCAGGTGTCAAAATACAGTTTTAGTTTATTTCAATTAACATTGGATTGTTGTATTTATTTTGATTGAAGAGAGTGAAAGAAAAGAGAAACTTGAAGATTACTACTTTTGACATAAAGTGTTCTTTTTCTGGACACCACACCACATAAAAATAAACATGGATGACTTAGAAAAAACTATAACTTAGTTTCAATGATAAAAGTTTCACACCATATCCTAGTCTTGATTGTGTCAGAATGCTTAATTTGCAATAAACACACAAAAAAATTGAGGTGTAAATATTTTACACGTTTTCACCTCTGGTAGTTGTTTATTTCATAAAACTGGTTACTTACAGACCCCAGCCTCCATCTGGCAGCTGAACTGAGCGCAGGTATCTCACCATCTCTTTCTTCCAGGCTTCAGGCAAAGGGATCTGAGCCACATGGCATGTTATGAGAAGCCCTGGAAACAGCATGGAGACCAGAAAAATAAGTTCACATAAAAATATTTGTTGATAAAGCACAGATTGAAATGAACTGTTATTCGATTCTTTATGTTTTGTTTAAGGTATTTTTGAAAGAGAAAATCTGAAAGAAAAAGGGACAATTAATTACTTTTTCTAATATCATCTTTGGAAATCATGTTGTGAATGAGAATCATTTGATATACCTGGGAGCAGGATGAGTGGTCCACCATAGTCCCCAGCCCAGTGACCGTCTTCAGCCTGGAGTAGACTGTAGAAGTGCATACCTTTCACAGCAGCATCAGAAGCAGTGAGGGCAGCTGGACTGTCAGAAACAAACTTGCTCTGACGAGACATGGAAAGTTCCAAAAGTAAAAGTAAACATATTGTTTTTCGCGTATATGACAAAAATACCACTTTTTCAAAAATATAAATTGATTGTGGACGCACAGTGTCCAGGCCAAGACTAAATGCTTCTAGCATGGTCTGCTCTCTGTCTGGGGTGTCCTCGACCTCCACATAGCTCCACGTCTGTCTGCCTTCTACATTAGTCAGCCTCCAGCGGCTCAGGTCTGTGGCTGGTTCTGTCTTGTAAGGTCCTCCTCTCCTCCGGATACTCCTACACAAAAGATCATAACATAAGGTGATCATATCGCCCCATGATTCAATTGGTCAAATCTTTCTACTTTATTAAACAATTAAAAACTGAAAAAGTAACAAAACAAAATAGACTACTTTTTCAACTCTACAGCTTTTCTTTTTTCCTTTATTAAAGAAAGGCCCGGCTGAATTGCGCAATAGGCAAAAACTTCTTTTTCTAAATGTATTTTTGCATCTACACGCAAATTTCATTTGAGACTCTTTTCACATCTCCCAGATTCGTGCATATGTGATGCGTTTAAATGCTGCTGGAATGCTGGGTCATCAGAGTTTTCTTCTCAGCCGCTCTGAACTTCGATTGTGAATAAGATCTGGTGAAACTTTACATTTTCCAGCTTTCTATAAAGTTTAAATATGGGTTTTTTTTAACACTTGTCCCATTAAAAATAAAAATATTTTCCAGAATTGAACAGTTCATCTCTACAGCCCCGCCCCCGACAGCGCCTCAGACGCGGGGCTTTCTCCCGAGCAGTTAACCTCCACGCTCTGGAGGTTCTCCGCGGGGAACGTGAACCCACAGGGCGGAGATAGTTGATCAGCCCACTGGCCTGCTCCGATCTGCGACTTCATAGAATGGTCCAGCGGGCAGCGGCACCTGCTATCCACGTGACTGGTGACCAGCGGTCAGGAGAGAGTACCGTGTCTGAGACGCTGTTGGGGGAGGCGCTGTAGAGAGGAACTGTTCGATTCTGGAAAATATTTTTTATCTTTAAAAGGACAAGTGTTTTTAAAATCCTTATTTACAATTTGTATATTAATTTTCTGGCATATTTGTTCAAGAAAGTTGGAAAATATCAAGTTTCACCAGATTTTATTCACTGTCTAAATTCAGAGCGGCTGATCAGAAAATTCTGATGACCCAAACGCATCACTCGTGCACTAATCTGGGAGACCTGAACAGTCTCAAATCAGATCTGCGTGTAAATGCGGTTTTGTGTGTGCGGAACATGTGATTCGTCCTTTTTTTTTTTTTAGATTTGTGCGTGTAGTTAGTTTCAAGATGTAGTAATTTGAAGTTGTGCATGTGTAAATTTTACTTTGTATTTTTTAATTTAGTAATTTTTGTACTCGTGCACAACATTTTATTAGTTACAAATCAAGAATTACGCACGCACAAATCAAAGTTACGCACAAATCAAGAATTATGGACGCACAAACCTAAAATTACGCACAAATCAAAATTACGCACGCACAAATCGGAGTTATGCTTATTGACTTTTTTTGTCCAAAATTGTCGCATAAAATGTACCTAGTAAAACATTGTGATTTATCACAATCAAAAAGTGTGATTGTGTGTTTTCTTTTATCGATTGACAGCACTAATTATTACACACAAAGTTTCACTAGATTTAATGGATTCTGAAGAACTGAAGATGGTAATTTGTTGAATTTGCTGCATTAGGAGGTCATATTTACTTAAATCAAAAGCTATTCCAATCATAAACATCTTAACAGATCAAGTTACATTTGAACACAGCTTGTAGCTGTAATTTTTGCATTCATTAAACTTGAGTTTTGAGAGAGTTTCTGCTTGAATTTCTTTGCAGGGTGTCTGAATAGCCTCCCAGAGCTGCTGTTTAGATGTGAACTTCCTCCCACCCTCAGAGAAAGTTTGCTTTAGGATGCTCCAAAGGTTCTCATTGGGGTTGAAGTCAGGGAAGGATGGGGGCCACACCTTTAGCAGGTTTCATTTTATGCCCATAGCAGCAGTGGCGGTTCTGGCACAAACGATGCCGTGGACGAGCCACACCAGTAGCGCCTCTCAGTGCTCAAACCCCTCAGCTTGAACATTCTTATAGCCTATTTGGCTGTCATTAAATGATTTTAAATTAGGGGGGAAAAACCGTACTCTTTTAAGAGTAACGTCACACATATGTTTAATTAAGGTCTAAAAATGCAAAAATCCCAAATCAACCTAGAATATATAGTATAAACTTGGTCTTCTTCTCTTAGTAGAGACTAAGAATGTGCCACAAATATTCTAGAAGTACATCTACTATGAAAAAAAAAACATTCTTGCAAAAATATTTAGACTAAAGTAGAGGGGATTGAAGCTGTATATTTTTATGCAATTTCTGAAAAGCTGAGGTACCATCACAAAGTAATTCTAATAATACTGAGTATAAGAGACAAAGTACTGAATATATAATTATAAATATCTAAAAAA